>CAUJBG010000006.1:2500-50080 GCA_963082995.1 Noctua comes | reverse complement strand
GTCTCATATCTTTCTTTTTCCCTTTTATATAGGTCCACAACCATCGCCCTCCTGACCGGCGCTGCGTTCCTGACTCTGCGTTTCCTGGTGGCGACCAGCCTTTTCATCTCAGCGAGTTCCTCAGACCACCACGGCAAGGTAAATGTTTCTGTGTTGTTTTTCATCGGTATCGTTTGTTGGCATGTGTCTGTAATGGCTTGTGTATATGTGTTTATTTGTGCTTCTAGGTGATCCACATGAGCAACATTTGAAAGTTTCGCCAGGGTCAAACTCTTGTCCTGCATTGCTTGGGACAGTTTCTCACGAAACTGGCCCCAATTTGCCTTCTTCGTGTTGTAAACCCTGGTGGTTCTCTCAATGCTTACGCCTTTGGATTTAGTTAGATTTATGCCGAAAGTGATGCCGTTGTGGTCGGAGCTCGTAAGACCCTCATTGATACGCCAGCCACCCACCAAGTCCAGCATGTCCGCCGAACAGGCCGTAACATCCACGTGGCTACAGTACCGGACGCCTCCCCGAACGGTGTCGAAGGGGTTAGGTTAGGTTAGGTTAGGTTTCCGCGTTCCGAGGCTGTGATCCGCGTTCCGAGGCTGTGACGCTCACGCTACAGCCCGGAGCTTCGGAGCGCGGCGTAACGTACCAGTCGGTCATTGCCGAGGCCAAGGCCAAGATCAAGTTATCGGATCTTGGTCTTCAGTCCGTCACCCTCAGGCAGGCTGCCACGGGTGCGCGGCTGTTCGAGGTGGCTGGTGCTGCGAGCGGCAGTGCCGAAAAGGCGGACGCTCTGGCCGCCAAGATGAGGGAGGTCCTCAACCCTGAGGACGTCCGGGTCTCCAGGCCAATGAAAACCGCAGAGGTGCGGATCGCTGGTCTGGACGACTCCGTGACGTCTGAGGAGGTGGTGGCGGCCGTTGCCCGAAGCGGAGAGTGTCCGCCGGACAAGGTGCGGGCCGGCGATATTCGCACCGACGCCACCGGACTCGGCGTGGCCTGGGTTCGGTGCCCTGTGGCGTCGGCGAAGAAGATCGCCATAAGCGGCAGATTGCTGGTCGGCTGGGTTGCAGCGAGGGTTAAACTCCTGCAGCCCCGGGCTTTGCGGTGCTTCCGATGCCTGGAGAAGGGGCACGTCCGGGCAAAGTGCACCGCTGAGATTGACCGTAGCGACCTCTGTTATCGCTGCGGTCAGCCCGGCCACAAGGCGGCCCAGTGTTCCGCGGCGCTCAACTGCAGCTTGTGTTCGGCTGCGGGGAGGCCAGCGGGACACAAAGTGGGCGGAGGGGCCTGTGGCGCGCCTGCCAGCAAGGCCAAAAAGAAAAAGAAGAGGAGCTCTAAGCCTGCCGGGGAAATCTCGCCGCCCCCGCAGGCTAGTAGCTCCGCGGCCGACTCCCGGCCCAGGACCGTTGCCGAGGGAATGGAGTGTCAATAACGGCACAAGTCCATTTCCTCCAGGGCAACATCAATCACTCTGCCAGAGCTCAGGATCTTTTACTCCAGAGCATGGCAGAGTGGTCGATCCACGTGGCTGTGGTCGCCGAACCGTACTTCATCCCCGCCCGTGACAACTGGCTGGGGTGCGCTGACGGTTTGGTGGCCATTATTGGCGGGACTCTGATCGACCCGTCTCGGGGCCGCGGCTGGGTTGCTGCGGTCTCGGGCGGCATCGTCATCGTGGGGGCGTATTTCTCCCCCAACAAGAGTCTCGCCGACTTTGAGGGTTTCCTTGTCGAGTTGGGCGCCGTCGTAGGCCGCTATCACCCTCGTCCCGTTCTGGTGCTCGGGGATCTCAACGCCAAGTCATCGGCGTGGGGATCTCCGGTCACTGACCCTCGGGGCGAGGTGCTGGAAGAGTGGGCGGTGACGACTGGTCTGGTCGTCCTGAATCGGGGTTCGGAATACACGTGCGTGCGGCAGCGGGGCGGGTCGATAGTGGACGTCTCGTTCGCTAGCCCCTCTGTCGCTAGCCGAGTCCGCGACTGGCGTGTCGCCGTGGAGGTGGAGACGCTGTCGGACCATCGGTATATCCGGTTCGACGTCTCTGCCCAGACCGCGAGCGGCCGCCATCCAACAGCCCCGATTAACGACGGCCCGCGTTGGGCGCTTAAGCGCATCGACAAGGAACTACTCGAGGAAGCTGCCTTAGTCCAGTCCTGGATTTGGGAGTCGGCGACGGACGGCCCCGTCGACGTCGAAGCGGTGGCGCTGTGGTTTCGCGGGGCGATGACGCAGGTCTGCGACGCGTCCATGCCCCGTGTCCGCCAACAGTCCGCAAGGCGCCAGGTGTACTGGTGGACCGACGAGATCGCGCGGCTGCGCGTGGAGTGCGTTGCGGCTCGCCGCCAGTACACGCGATACCGGAGACGACGTCGACGGGATTCCGTCGAGGAAGACGCGCGGTATGAGGCGTACCGCGCGTCCAAGGAGACTCTGTGGCTGGCCATCGGCGACTCTAAGTCGCGTGCCAGGGAGGAGCTGCTGGGGTCCCTAGATCGGGATCCGTGGGGGCGCCCTTACCGTTGGGTACGGGGCAAGTTGCGTCCCTGGGCGCCTCCACTGGCGCAGAGTATGGAACCCCAGTTGCTAGAGGCGGTGGTGACGGCCCTCTTCCCTGAGCGAGCGGGACACGTTCCCCCGGCGATGGCTTCGCCCTCAGCCGCAGACTCTCCAGAAGAGGAGAGCACCGATGTCCCCGAGGTGACGCAGGCAGAGACGAGAGCGGCCGTGTCGCGACTCCGGGCTAAGAACACAGCGCCCGGACCCGACGGAGTTCCTGGTCGAGCTCTCGTCCTGGCTCTGAAGGAGCTAGAGCCCCAGCTGAGGGGGCTCTTCACGGCATGTCTCGAGCAGGGTCAGTTTCCCAGTGTGTGGAAGGAGGGGAGGCTGGTCCTGCTCAGGAAGGAGGGGCGCCCCGCGGACTCGCCGTCCGCGTATCGGCCCATAGTGCTGCTCGACGAGGCGGGCAAACTTTTTGAGCGCATTATCGCAGATCGCCTCGTCGGCCACTTGTGCAGGGAGGGGCCGAACCTGGACGACAACCAATTTGGTTTTCGTCGGGGGCGCTCCACCGTAGACGCCATCATGCGCGTGAGGGCCCTGGCGGAGGAGACGGTTTCCCGGGGTGGGGTGGTGCTGGCGGTGTCTTTAGACATCTCCAACGCATTCAACACCCTACCCTGGAGTTGTATCCGGGAGGCACTGAAATACCATCGCGTGCCTCCCTACCTCCGCCGTACGGTAGGGGCTTACCTGGAGGGTAGATGCGTCACCTATCGGGGACGTGACGGTGCCGGTCGGCACCTCATGTCGTGCGGTGTTCCGCAGGGATCGGTCTTGGGACCGCTCCTGTGGAACATCGGCTACGACTGGGTGCTGAGAGGCGAGCTCCCGTTGGGCGCCGACTTGACGTGTTATGCGGACGACACGCTTGTCGCTGCCCGGGGGAGCTCGCACAGGGAAGCGGCGTTGATAGCCACGGCTGCGGTGTCACAGGTGGTGAACCGCATCCGGCGCCTGGGCCTGGAGGTGGCCCTAAACAAGTCGGAGGCCATGGTGTTTCATGGCCCCCGACGTGCGCCGGCGCCGGGATCACACATCGTGGTCAGCGGGGCCCGGATAGCTGTCGAGTCCACCATGAAGTATCTGGGATTGGTGCTCGACAGCCGATGGGAATTCGGGCCCCACTTCCGGCGGCTGGCGCCCAAGCTGATGGGTGCAGCGGGCGCGCTGTCAACGTTGCTTCCCAACTTGGGGGGCCCGAGCGCCGCCTGTAGGCGGTTGTACGTGGGAATCGTGCGGTCCATGGCCCTTTATGGGGCCCCTGTGTGGGCGATGGACTTGACGGCCAGCACTCTCGCCATTCTGCGGAAACCGCAGAGGGCGATGGCCGTCAGAGTCGCCCGCGGGTACCGCACGATTTCCTACGAGGCGGCTTGCGTCCTGGCCGGATCCCCGCCCTGGGACCTAGAGGCGAAAGTACTCGCGTCATTACATCGATGGCGCGAGGAAGAGCGGGCACGGGGCTCGAGGCCGGTGCAGCGGCAGATCGCGTTGCGCCGAGACGAGCTCCGTCAGGTCTTGGTGGCGGAATGGCGGCAAAGGCTTCTGCGCCCTGCCGCCGGCCTCGCTACCGTCGAGGCGATCCGGCCAGTACTCGACGACTGGCTCGGGAGAAGGCACGGCTCCCTGTCGTTTAGGGTGACGCAGGTGCTGTCGGGGCACGGCTGCTTCGGCAAGTACCTGTGCCGCATAGACAGGGAGCCGGACGCTCGGTGCCACCACTGCGTCGATTGCGGGGAGGACACGGCGCAACACACGCTCGCCGAGTGCGTAGCTTGGGAGGAGCAGCGCCGTGTCCTCGCAAATGAAGTAGGAGGCGATCTGTCGCTGCCGGCCGTAGTGCGGAGGATGGTCGGTAGCGCAGAGTCGTGGGACGCGGTGGTGTCCTTCTGCGAGGACGTGATGTCGCAGAAGGAGGCTGCGGAACGGGAGAGGGAGATCTCGACTCCCTTCCCCGGCCGCAGAAGGCGCACCGGGCGCAGGAGAAGGGCGGACAACGCCCTTTTCCGGCCCCCATGAATGGGTCCAGGGGCGAGGGACTTGGGGAAGTCCCCGCCCCCTATTCGATGGACCCGAGGCGGAGGCGCGCGCGGGTGTCGGCGCGCGCCTCTGAGGCGATGCACGGGGTAGTCGAACGCCTCACTACCCCGTGCAGGAGACGAGGCCCGGACAGACCGGGCCAGCACTAGTGTGGGGCTGCGGAAGAATCTGGATTCCCGCGGCCCCGCGCGCACGTGCGAGGAGACACCGGGGTGGTTTTTAGTCAGTTTGAGTCTGACAGACCCCTCCGCCCGCCCCAGGGCGGAGGACATCCGTGAGGATTTTCCACCCCGACAAAAAAAAAAAAAAAAAAAAAAGGTTAGGTTAGGTTAGGTTAGGTTCGAGTTGGGCGCCGTCGTAGGCCGCTATCACCCTCGTCCCGTTCTGGTGCTCGGGGATCTCAACGCCAAGTCATCGGCGTGGGGATCTCCGGTCACTGACCCTCGGGGCGAGGTGCTGGAAGAGTGGGCGGTGACGACTGGTCTGGTCGTCCTGAATCGGGGTTCGGAATACACGTGCGTGCGGCAGCGGGGCGGGTCGATAGTGGACGTCTCGTTCGCTAGCCCCTCTGTCGCTAGCCGAGTCCGCGACTGGCGTGTCGCCGTGGAGGTGGAGACGCTGTCGGACCATCGGTATATCCGGTTCGACGTCTCCGCCCAGACCGCGAGCGGCCGCCATCCAACAACCCCGATTAATGACGGCCCGCGTTGGGCGCTTAAGCGCATCGACAGGGAACTACTCGAGGAAGCTGCCTTAGTCCAGTCCTGGATTTGGGAGTCGACGACGGACGGCCCCGTCGACGTCGAAGCGGTGGCGCTGTGGTTTCGCGGGGCGATGACGCAGGTCTGCGACGCGTCCATGCCCCGTGTCCGCCAACAGTCCGCAAGGCGCCAGGTGTACTGGTGGACGGACGAGATCGCGCGGCTGCGCGTTGAGTGCGTTGCGGCTCGCCGCCAGTACACACGATACCGGAGACGACGTCGACGGGATTCCGTCGAGGAAGACGCGCGGTATGAGGCGTACCGCGCGTCCAAGGAGACTCTGCGGCTGGCCATCGGCGACTCTAAGTCGCGTGCCAGGGAAGAGCTGCTGGGGTCCCTAGATCGGGATCCGTGGGGGCGCCCCTACCGTTGGGTACGGGGCAAGTTGCGTCCCTGGGCGCCTCCACTGGCGCAAAGCATGCAACCCCAGTTGCTAGAGGCGGTGGTGTCGGCCCTCTTCCCTGAGCGAGCTGAACACGTTCCCCCGGCGATGGCTTCGCCCTCAGCCGCAGACTCTCCAGAAGAGGAGGGCACCGATGTCCCCGAGGTGACGCAAGCAGAGACGAGAGCGGCCGTGTCGCGACTCCGGGCTAAGAACACAGCGCCCGGACCCGACGGAGTTCCTGGTCGAGCTCTCGTCCTGGCTCTGAAGGAGCTAGAGCCCCAGCTGAGGGGGCTCTTCACGGCATGTCTCGAGCGGGGTCAGTTTCCCAGTGTGTGGAAGGAGGGGAGGCTGGTCCTGCTCAGGAAGGAGGGGCGCCCCGCGGACTCGCCGTCCGCGTATCGGCCCATAGTGCTGCTCGACGAGGCGGGCAAACTTTTTGAGCGCATTATCGCAGATCGCCTCGTCAGCCACTTGTGCAGGGAGGGGCCGAACCTGGACGACAACCAATTTGGTTTTCGTCGGGGGCGCTCCACCATAGACGCCATCATGCGCGTGAGGGCCCTGGCGGAGGAGACGGTGTCCCGGGGTGGGGTGGTGCTGGCGGTGTCTTTAGACATCTCCAACGCATTCAACACCCTACCCTGGAGTTGTATCCGGGAGGCACTGAAATACCATCGCGTGCCTCCCTACCTCCGCCGTACGGTAGGGGCTTACCTGGAGGGTAGATGCGTCACCTATCGGGGACGTGACGGTGCCGGTCGGCACCTCATGTCGTGCGGTGTTCCGCAGGGATCGGTCTTGGGACCGCTCCTGTGGAACATCGGCTACGACTGGGTGCTGAGAGGCGAGCTCCCGTCGGGCGCCGACTTGACGTGTTATGCGGACGACACGCTTGTCGCTGCCCGGGGGAGCTCGCACAGGGAGGCAGCGTTGATAGCCACGGCTGCGGTGTCACAGGTGGTGAACCGCATCCGGCGCCTGGGCCTGGAGGTGGCCCTGAACAAGTCGGAGGCCATGGTGTTTCATGGCCCCCGACGTGCGCCGGCGCCGGGATCACACATCGTGGTCAGCGGGGCCCGGATAGCTGTCGAGTCCACCATGAAGTATCTGGGATTGGTGCTCGACAGCCGTTGGGAATTCGGGCCCCACTTCCGGCGGCTGGCGCCCAAGCTGATGGGTGCAGCGGGCGCGCTGTCAACGTTGCTTCCCAACTTGGGGGGCCCGAGCGCCGCCTGTAGGCGGTTGTACGTGGGAATCGTGCGGTCCATGGCCCTGTATGGGGCCCCTGTGTGGGCGATGGACTTGACGGCCAGCACTCTCGCCATTCTGCGGAAACCGCAGAGGGCGATGGCCGTCAGAGTCGCCCGCGGGTACCGCACGATTTCCTACGAGGCGGCTTGCGTCCTGGCCGGATCACCGCCCTGGGACCTAGAGGCGAAAGTACTCGCGTCATTACATCGATGGCGCGAGGAAGAGCGGGCACGGGGCTCGAGGCCGGTGCAGCGGCAGATCGCGCTGCGCCGAGACGAGCTCCGTCAGGTCTTGGTGGCGGAATGGCGGCAAAGGCTTCTGCGCCCTGCCGCCGGCCTCGCTACCGTCGAGGCGATCCGGCCAGTACTCGACGACTGGCTCGGGAGAAGGCACGGCTCCCTGTCGTTCAGGGTGACGCAGGTGCTGTCGGGGCACGGCTGCTTCGGCAAGTACCTGTGCCGCATAGACAGGGAGCCGGACGCTCGGTGCCACCACTGCGTCGATTGCGGGGAGGACACGGCGCAACACACGCTCGCCGAGTGCGTGGCTTGGGAGGAGCAGCGCCGTGTCCTCGCAAGTGAAGTAGGAGGCGATCTGTCGCTGCCGGCCGTAGTGCGGAGGATGGCCGGTAGCGCAGAGTCGTGGGACGCGGTGGTGTCCTTCTGCGAGGACGTGATGTCGCAGAAGGAGGCTGCGGAACGGGAGAGGGAGATCTCGACTCCCTTCCCCGGCCGCAGAAGGCGCACCGGGTGCAGGAGAAGGGCGGACAACGCCCTTTTCCGGCCCCCATGAATGGGTCCAGGGGCGAGGGACTTGGGGAAGTCCCCGCCCGATATTCGATGGACCCGAGGCGGAGGCGCGCGCGGGTGTCGGCGCGCGCCTCTGAGGCGATGCACGGGGTAGTCGAACGCCTCACTACCCCGTGCAGGAGACGAGGCCCGGACAGGCCGGGCCAGCACTAGTGTGGGGCTGCGGAAGAATGTGGATTCCCGCGGCCCCGCGCGCACGTGCGAGGAGACACCGGGGTGGTTTTTAGTCAGTTTGAGTCTGACAGACCCCTCCGCCCGCCCCAGGGCGGAGGACATCCGTGAGGATTTTCCACCCCGACAAAAAAAAAAAAAAAAAAAAAGGTTAGGTTAGGTTAGGTTAGGTTCCTGTAGGCGGTTGTACGTGGGAATCGTGCGGTCCATGGCCCTGTATGGGGCCCCTGTGTGGGCGATGGACTTGACGGCCAGCACTCTCGCCATTCTGCGCAAACCGCAGAGGGCGATGGCCGTCAGAGTCGCCCGCGGGTACCGCACGATTTCCTACGAGGCGGCTTGCGTCCTGGCCGGATCCCCGCCCTGGGACCTAGAGGCGAAAGTACTCGCGTCATTACATCGATGGCGCGAGGAAGAGCGGGCACGGGGCTCGAGGCCGGTGCAGCGGCAGATCACGCTGCGCCGAGACGAGCTCCGTCAGGTCTTGGTGGCGGAATGGCGGCAAAGGCTTCTGCGCCCTGCCGCCGGCCTCGCTACCGTCGAGGCGATCCGGCCAGTACTCGACGACTGGCTCGGGAGAAGGCACGGCTCCCTGTCGTTTAGGGTGACGCAGGTGCTGTCGGGGCACGGCTGCTTCGGCAAGTACCTGTGCCGCATAGACAGGGAGCCGGACGCTCGGTGCCACCACTGCGTCGATTGCGGGGAGGACACGGCGCAACACACGCTCGCCGAGTGCGTAGCTTGGGAGGAGCAGCGCCGTGTCCTCGCAAATGAAGTAGGAGGCGATCTGTCGCTGCCGGCCGTAGTGCGGCGGATGGTCGGTAGCGCAGAGTCGTGGGACGCGGTGGTGTCCTTCTGCGAGGACGTGATGTCGCAGAAGGAGGCTGCGGAACGGGAGAGGGAGATCTCGACTCCCTTCCCCGGCCGCAGAAGGCGCACCGGGCGCAGGAGAAGGGCGGACAACGCCCTTTTCCGGCCCCCATGAATGGGTCCAGGGGCGAGGGACTTGGGGAAGTCCCCGCCCCCTATTCGATGGACCCGAGGCGGAGGCGCGCGCGGGTGTCGGCGCGCGCCTCTGAGGCGATGCACGGGGTAGTCGAACGCCTCACTACCCCGTGCAGGAGACGAGGCCCGGACAGACCGGGCCAGCACTAGTGTGGGGCTGCGGAAGAATCTGGATTCCCGCGGCCCCGCGCGCACGTGCGAGGAGACACCGGGGTGGTTTTTAGTCAGTTTGAGTCTGACAGACCCCTCCGCCCGCCCCAGGGCGGAGGACATCCGTGAGGATTTTCCACCCCGACAAAAAAAAAAAAAAAAAAAAAGGTTAGGTTAGGTTAGGTTAGGTTCCCCACCGAGGGTGTCTCCACGTTGTCGTCGTGGTGGGGCTTGAGTGTCTCAATGATCTTGGAGATTCCCATTCCAAGTGAGAGACCAGACTAAGAGAGACACACACACGCCGGGGTCGCCTCAGACTTCTGCGAGGGGTGCCCTGTGCACGATTCACGCTCCGAGTCATCGGAGTGTGAATATGGGGAGGGGTCTCACGGCGTGCGATGACTCACGGAGCGGGTCTATTGCATGCTGTGTGATTCGCGATTCACTCCTCGAGCTCCTCGGGGAGTGGATCAGGGATGGGATATTTCGTCGTGTACCGTGCGATGGCTCACGGAGCGGGCTATCGGACGGTACGTGATTAGAGATTCACTCCTCGAAGTTCTCGGGGAGTGAATCGGGCGGGGTTATTTCATCGTGTGCCGTGCGATGGCTCACGGAGCGGGTCATCGGGCGGTACGTGATTGGTGATTCACTCCTCGAGGTTTTCGGGGAGTGGATCAGGGTTCGGAACATTTCGTCGTGTACCGTGCGATGGCTCACGGAGCGGGCTATCGGACGGTACGTGATTAGAGATTCACTCCTCGAAGTTCTCGGGGAGTGAATCGGGCGGGGTTATTTCATCGTGTGTCGTGCGATGGCTCACGGAGCGGGTCATCGGACGGTACGTGATTGGTGATTCACTCCTCGAGGTTTTCGGGGAGTGGATCAGGGTTCGGGAACATTTCGTCGTGTGCCGTGCGATGGCTCACGGAGCGGGCTATCGGACGGTACGTGATTAGTGATTCACTCCTCGAAGTTTTCGGGGAGTGAATCAGGGTTGGGGATGGTTTTCACATGCCACGCGACAGTGTTGCGGGGCATGTACAATTCATGACAGATCCACGCCCTCTGGTACGTGTCTGCCCATCAGACATGACTGTGAGGGTGATGGAATAGTCACAAAAGGGGGGGGGGGGGAAATGACGAGATAGGGAGACAGGGACCAAACCCTTCAAAGGAAAAAAAAAAAAAAAAAAAATGAAAAAAACGTATTGTAAGATTATACCCCAGGGCGGTACCAGCTGCACAGCAGCTGGAGAATCCGCCACGACCCCTTTGGGGTCGTCAAGCCCTTCGTATTCTGGGGGGGGCAGCATACGTTTCCCGCTTGCCGATGGCAACAAGAGCCGAGGAGGCTCCCCGAGATCGAGGTCTTTTGAAGACCTCATCTCTTTTAGTCGTAAGAAACCCGACCGCGGAACGGATGATCTCTGCATGGTGGACGCAGTGTCGGACTCTGGCGCTGCGTCACTTAGGCCGGGAGCTGTGATCCCTGTAGAACCACGCGTAGTTCTAGAGAGAGTGAGTGTGTTGTCGGTGGTTGACGACACACCGCAGGCAGTTGCGGCCGCTCCTTCCAAGTTTTGGGGGAAGCGGCCGCGTGTCTGTGAGTCGGATGCCGATGCGGTGGGTTTCTCCTCTAGCGAGGAGAACCTGCCGGCCCCCAAGGTGCCGACAGCCAGGAGGGGCAGAGGACGCGGGAAGAGTTCCGGTACAAGTACTCCGGTGGCGTCACACGACTCCCGGGGCCGCTTTTTGAAGGTCCCCGATACGCCGGTGACCAGAATGAGCGACTCCGACGGGGCAATGAGGGTGTCGCCGACATGCCAAATGGCCGTCAACGCGACTGTAGAGGAGAGTGCGGCTGCGCCTGTTAGCGCTGAGGTCCCGCTAAACGGGCAGAGTTCCTCCATCACAGCAGAGGAACTTGAACAAAGAGCCCTACTGGACATCGAGGTGGTTTTGGACACCACTCGAAAGTCCAAAAACTTAAAGGGCACGAGTCAGCGGGCAATTAGAGAGGCAGCAGAGAGGGTCAGACTGGCCATAGAGGGGCTCGCCAGCAGGAGCTCCAGTGAGGAGACCCGAAGGCTCCACATGCTGAACGGCCGACTGCGGATGGAGGTCGAAGCCCTCCGTCAAGAGATGGTGGCTCTGCGGGAGGAAGTCGTGGGTCTCCGGGTACGGCCGGAAGGTCCACCGCTGTCGGGGCCCGTAGATCCAAGGTGTTCTTCTGCTCCGGAGAAGTCGCTCCCGCAGGTACCATCTATGAGCGAGATGCAGGCGCATGCCATCGTTTCCCAGATCGGAAAAATGATGGATGCCCGGTTTGCCGGCATCGAGGACCGCCTTCTGCCGGCGAGGACCATTCGTCCGCCTCTGGCAGTGGACCGCAGGAGCGTGGCGGCTCCTGCTCGCAGCGCTGGCGGCACTGGCAACAGGCCGAAACAGCCTTCCGTGGCTCCTCAGGTGCCGTCTGCGGTGCCTGAGACGCAGAGTGGTGCATCTCCGAATGGGTCCGTTCCAACGGCCACTATACGAGCCCCCAATGCAGACCCATCGGCGTCCGCTAGTGACGGCTGGCAGACCGCAAGGAAGAGAAAGAATGGGAAGAAGAAGAAGAAGAAGAACGGAGGACCTTCGTCTTCCTTGCCCCAAAAAACTGTGGTGGCCTCCACCGCTCAGGGAGACCAGTCTTCCGGGCTCAAGAAGAGCAAGAACGCCAAGAGAGGGCTTCGTGCGCCCAGGTCTGCTGCGGTAGTACTCACCCTGCAGCCTGAAGCAGTGGACAGGGGCGTCACGTACGCGGCCGTCCTCAGCAAGGCCAGACAGGCCGTAAACTTGGAAGAGCTCGGCATAACAGAAGTTAGGTTCCGACAAGCCTTAACCGGGGCCCGCATGCTGGAGTTCCCAGGGGCCGAAGGCACTGTAGGGGCAGACCGCGTTGCAGAAAAACTGCGAGCGGTCTTCGCAGAGGAGGTCAAGGTCTCCAGGCCGACGAAGTGCGCTGAACTGCGCATCTCAGGGCTTGACGACTCCGTGACCGGGCAGGACGTGCAGGACTCGATTGCGCGTAAGACTGGCTGCTCCTCGGACGCGGTCCGAGTAGGTCCAATTCGATCTGGCCCAGGAGGCGCCAGCTCTATCTGGATCCGTTGCCCCGTTGCAGTGGCAAAACAGCTGGCCGACGCCGGCCGGCTCTTGGTGGGTTGGAGCTCAGCCAGGGTCGTGGTTCTGGACGCTCGGCCCATGAGGTGCTACAGGTGCTGGGGATTGGGACACGTGGGCCGGAGGTGCGACTCTGGCGTCGACCTGAGTGGACACTGTTTCCGCTGCGGTGAGCCAGGGCATCCGGCGTCCGCGTGCGCTGCCGACCCGCACTGCTTACTGTGCGCGGCGGCGGGACGACCGACCGGCCACGTCGCCAGCAGAAAGGATTGCAGGCCGCCGGTCCGTTCTAGCAGGGAATGTCGGACAACTCTGCTCCCGACTGCTTCCGGCGCAGTCCGATTGGAGGAGCCATCGCAGGGGGCGATAATGATTACGGACTAATTATGGACCCGGTCCGTTTTCGTTCTCTTCTCCAGGCGAATTTGAACCACTGCGCCGGTGCGCAGGACTTGGTTCTCCAAACCATGGCGGAACGATCGATAGGTGTGGCCGTAGTGGCGGAGCCGTACTTCGTCCCGGCTCGCCCTGACTGGGCTGGTGACATTGGCGACTCTGTTGCTATTATCAGCTCCTCGGTGCCACTTTCCATCAGAGAGAGGAGTCGAGGATTTGTTGCGGCCACCTGGGGGGACATAACTCTCTTCGGAGTTTATTTCTCTCCAAACAGGAGCCTAGCGGAGTTCGAGGACTTCCTGGACCGCCTGGGGACCTCGGTTCGACGAATGATGCCGTCCCACGCGATCGTCGTGGGGGACTTTAACGCAAAGTCCACCGCGTGGGGGTCCCCCGGGACGGACGTCAGGGGGGAGGCGGTCGAGGAATGGGCAGCGGCTGCGGGCCTCTGTCTTTTAAACAGGGGCTCCGTTAACACGTGCGTCCGGCAGCACGGGGGGTCAATAGTTGATCTCTCGTTTGCTACCCCTGCTGTCGCCACACGGGTTCAGGGTTGGCGGGTCCTAGAGAGTGTGGAGACTCTATCGGATCACCTGTACATCTGTATGGATGTCTCCGCCTCTTCGGGCCCAACGGTGTATCCACGACCTGACGCTCGGCAGTTCCCACGGTGGGCGTTGAAGCGGCTTGACGGGGACCTCCTAGAGGAAGCAGCCATTGTCCAGGCTTGGCTGTCCTCGCCGCCTGCAGCAGAGGGAGTCGACGCTGAGGCTGACCGCTTTCGCGAAGTCATGACGGCTGTGTGCGATGCAGCCATGCCTCGCTCCCGAAGACAACCTCCAAAGCGGGCGGTCTACTGGTGGTCCCAGGAGATAGCAGACCTCCGCGCGGCCTGTATAATTGCCCGGAGGAACTACTCACAGGTTCGCAGGTTGCGCCGCCGTGATGAAGAGCTGGAGATCCTACAGACCCAATTGCATGAGTCATACCGCAACGCTCGGAAGGCTCTGCAGTTGGCGATCTGTCGAGGGAAGGAACAATCGAGAGCTGAGGCACTGGAGGATCTAAACCGTGATCCCTGGGGGCGTCCGTACCGTGCGGCGCGGAAGAAACTCCGTGCCCGAGGCCCCCCACTGACGGAAACCCTCCAGCCTCAGTTCCTCGTCGGGGTCGTGGAGACACTCTTCCCGGAGCGGGCGGATCACCCTTCTCCACCAATGGCCGAAGCGGGCGCCGACCAAGATGCGGAGGTGGAGACTCCCCCAATATCTGACGCGGAGATGGGGGCAGCAATTCTGAGGGTGCGGTCCAAGAGGACTGCCCCCGGACCGGATGGGGTGCCTGCAAGGGTGCTGGCCCTCTCTCTTGAGGCGGCCCTGGAAGATAGGCTTAGGGAGCTGTTTGACGCCTGTCTAACATCGGGACGGTTCCCTAAGGCCTGGAAGGAGGGTCGACTGGTGCTGCTCCAGAAGGCAGGGCGGCCCCCGGATTCTCCATCGGCGTATAGGCCGATTGTCTTGCTGGACGAGGTGGGGAAGATGCTAGAGAAGATTCTCGCTACCCGCATCGTCCGGCACTTAGATGCAGTAGGCCCGAATTTGTCGGACGCCCAGTTCGGTTTCCGGGCAGGGCGTTCGACAATAGACGCCATCTTGCGCCTCAAGGCCGAAGCGAAAGATGCAGTTACCCAGGGCGGGGTGTTGTTGGCGGTGTCTTTAGACATCGCCAACGCGTTCAACACTCTGCCATTCAGCTGCATCGAGGAGGCGCTCCGCTACCATCGGGTGCCCGCCTACCTGAGGCTGCTGGTAGCGGACTATCTGCAGGGGCGGTTTGTGTCCTACGAGGGACGCGACGGTCAAGTTGTGCGCAGGGCCATCGTGTGCGGTGTTCCGCAGGGGTCGGTTTTGGGTCCACTCCTGTGGAACATAGGCTACGACTGGTCCTTGCGGTGTTTGCTCTCCCCCGGGCAGGGCGTCATTTGCTACGCTGACGACACTCTCGTCACGGCCCGGGGAGGGAGCTACGAGGAAGCGGCACGGTCTGCCGTCGAGGGCGCGTCCCTCGTCGTGGGGCGAATCGAGGCGATGGGCCTGAAGGTGGCCCTCGAAAAGACGGAGGCCCTGGTATTTCATGCGCCCCGACGACGGCCACCGGCCGGCGCACACCTCACTATTGGTGGTGCACCAATAGCAGTACGGGCAAGCATGAAATACTTGGGCCTGGTTTTGGACCGGAGGTGGAACTTCGGCGAGCACTTTACTCAGCTTGCGCCGAAGCTGATCGGCACGGCGTCCGCCCTCAGCCGGCTGTTGCCGAACCTGGGCGGATCAAACGTGGTTTGCCGGCGGCTGTACACGGGGGTAGTTCGCTCGATGGCGCTCTATGGGGCCCCGGTGTGGGCGGAGTCCCTGTCTGCCCAGAACAAGGCTCTACTGCGGAGGCCACAGAGAGTCATGGCAGTCAGGGTCATACGCGGATACCGCACCGTATCGGTGGAAGCGGCGTGCGCCCTCGCAGGCACACCCCCGTGGGATCTAGAGGCGCAGGTGCTCGCCGAGGTCTACCGACGTGGTGCAGACCTGCGGGCGGAGAGTGGTACTCGCCGCCCACCGCCTGAGCTGGTCACGAGGTGGCGCAGGGAGGCCCAATCTCAAACCCTGCGGATTTGGAGGGTGAGGCTGGAGACGCCCAGTGCAGGTCACTGGACCGTGGAGGCGATCCGACCGATCCTGGAAGAGTGGACACGGAGGCGACACGGGACGTTGTCCTTCCGTCTGGTGCAGGTATTGTCAGGGCATGGCTGCTTTGGCAAATACCTGCACAAAGTGGCCAGACGAGAGGCGACTCCCGTGTGTCACCAGTGCGGCTGCAGCGAGGACACGGCGCTTCACACCCTCGAGCATTGTCCTGCCTGGGCGGTGCAGCGTCGTGCTCTCGCAGCAGCAATCGGGGCAGACCTCTCCTTACCGGCCGTGGCCAAGGCCATGGTCGACAGCGGGGAGGCATGGGAGGCGGTGGCGTCCTTCTGTGAGGATGTCATCTCGCAGAAGGAGGCGGCGGAGCGCGTCAGAGAGGAAGACTCCCTCGCAGACGCGATTCGTCGCAGGAGGACAGGGCGGCGGAGGAGGCGCCATGGCGACCTGATGCCGCCGTAGGAGGTGCCAGCGGGCGATAGATCGGGGAGTCTATCGTCGTCGCATTGAACGGCCCTCACGAGTGGTGGCGATGTCTCAGGTGAGCCCGGACATCGCCAAACGAGTTTGGTCCCCGGAGGCGGGTTGCGCTGGATGGGCCGCGAACGTCATGCGTAGCGGTCCTCGCGGCTCATCCATCAAGGCGAGAGTAGGCTCACGGCGGTGTTTTTTAGTGGGTGCAAGCCCCACATAACCGCACCGTCTCCCCGGACGGTGCGGTATGCGTTAGGCATTTTTCACCGCTTAATAAAAAAAAAAAAAAAAAAAAAAAAGGTTCCCCACCG
This sequence comes from Noctua comes, assembly GCA_963082995.1. Classification (NCBI taxonomy): domain Eukaryota; kingdom Metazoa; phylum Arthropoda; class Insecta; order Lepidoptera; family Noctuidae; genus Noctua; species Noctua comes. The sequence continues at coordinate 33,910 of CAUJBG010000006.1, read as the reverse complement.
AGGGTGTCTCCACGTTGTCGTCGTGGTGGGGCTTGAGTGTCTCAATGATCTTGGAGATTCCCATTCCAAGTGAGAGACCAGACTAAGAGAGACACACACACGCCGGGGTCGCCTCAGACTTCTGCGAGGGGTGCCCTGTGCACGATTCACGCTCCGAGTCATCGGAGTGTGAATATGGGGAGGGGTCTCACGGCGTGCGATGACTCACGGAGCGGGTCTATTGCATGCTGTGTGATTCGCGATTCACTCCTCGAGCTCCTCGGGGAGTGGATCAGGGATGGGATATTTCGTCGTGTACCGTGCGATGGCTCACGGAGCGGGCTATCGGACGGTACGTGATTAGAGATTCACTCCTCGAAGTTCTCGGGGAGTGAATCGGGCGGGGTTATTTCATCGTGTGCCGTGCGATGGCTCACGGAGCGGGTCATCGGACGGTACGTGATTGGTGATTCACTCCTCGAGGTTTTCGGGGAGTGGATCAGGGTTCGGAACATTTCGTCGTGTACCGTGCGATGGCTCACGGAGCGGGCTATCGGACGGTACGTGATTAGAGATTCACTCCTCGAAGTTCTCGGGGAGTGAATCGGGCGGGGTTATTTCATCGTGTGCCGTGCGATGGCTCACGGAGCGGGTCATCGGACGGTACGTGATTGGTGATTCACTCCTCGAGGTTTTCGGGGAGTGGATCAGGGTTCGGAACATTTCGTCGTGTGCCGTGCGATGGCTCACGGAGCGGGCTATCGGACGGTACGTGATTAGAGATTCACTCCTCGAAGTTCTCGGGGAGTGAATCGGGCTGGGTTATTTCATCGTGTGCCGTGCGATGGCTCACGGAGCGGGTCATCGGACGGTACGTGATTGGTGATTCACTCCTCGAGGTTTTCGGGGAGTGGATCAGGGTTCGGGAACATTTCGTCGTGTGCCGTGCGATGGCTCACGGAGCGGGCTATCGGACGGTACGTGATTAGTGATTCATTCCTCGAGGTTTTCGGGGAGTGAATCAGGGTTGGGGATGGTTTTCACATGCCACGCGACAGTGTTGCGGGGCATGTACTCTTCATGACAGATCCACGCCCTCTGGTACGTGTCTGCCCATCAGACATGACTGTGAGGGTGATGGAATAGTCACAAAAGGGGGGGGGGGGAAATGACGAGATAGGGAGACAGGGACCAAACCCTTCAAAGGAACAAAAAACAATGAAAAAAACGTATTGTAAGATTATACCCCAGGGCGGTACCAGCTGCACAGCAGCTGGAGAATCCGCCACGACCCCTTTGGGGTCGTCAAGCCCTTCGTATTCTGGGGGGGGCAGCATACGTTTCCCGCTTGCCGATGGCAACAAGAGCCGAGGAGGCTCCCCGAGATCGAGGTCTTTTGAAGACCTCATCTCTTTTAGTCGTAAGAAACCCGACCGCGGAACGGGTGATCTCTGCATGGTGGACGCAGTGTCGGACTCTGGCGCTGCGTCACTTAGGCCGGGAGCTGTGATCCCTGTGGAACCACGCGTAGTTCTAGAGAGAGTGAGTGTGTTGTCGGTGGTTGACGACACACCGCAGGCAGTTGCGGCCGCTCCTTCCAAGTTTTGGGGGAAGCGGCCGCGTGTCTGTGAGTCGGATGCCGATGCGGTGGGTTTCTCCTCTAGCGAGGAGAACCTGCCGGCCCCCAAGGTGCCGACAGCCAGGAGGGGCAGAGGACGCGGGAAGAGTTCCGGTACAAGTACTCCGGTGGCGTCACACGACTCCCGGGGCCGCTTTTTGAAGGTCCCCGATACGCCGGTGACCAGAATGAGCGACTCCGACGGGGCAATGAGGGTGTCGCCGACATGCCAAATGGCCGTCAACGCGACTGTAGAGGAGAGTGCGGCTGCGCCTGTTAGCGCTGAGGTCCCGCTAAACGGGCAGAGTTCCTCCATCACAGCAGAGGAACTTGAACAAAGAGCCCTACTGGACATCGAGGTGGTTTTGGACACCACTCGAAAGTCCAAAAACTTAAAGGGCACGAGTCAGCGGGCAATTAGAGAGGCAGCAGAGAGGGTCAGACTGGCCATAGAGGGGCTCGCCAGCAGGAGCTCCAGTGAGGAGACCCGAAGGCTCCACCTGCTGAACGGCCGACTGCGGATGGAGGTCGAAGCCCTCCGTCAAGAGATGGTGGCTCTGCGGGAGGAAGTCGTGGGTCTCCGGGTACGGCCGGAAGGTCCACCGCTGTCGGGGCCCGTAGATCCAAGGTGTTCTTCTGCTCCGGATAAGTCGCTCCCGCAGGTACCATCTATGAGCGAGATGCAGGCGCATGCCATCGTTTCCCAGATCGGAAAAATGATGGATGCCCGGTTTGCCGGCATCGAGGACCGCCTTCTGCCGGCGAGGACCATTCGTCCGCCTCTGGCAGTGGACCGCAGGAGCGTGGCGGCTCCTGCTCGCAGCGCTGGCGGCACTGGCAACAGGCCGAAACAGCCTTCCGTGGCTCCTCAGGTGCCGTCTGCGGTGCCTGAGACGCAGAGTGGTGCATCTCCGAATGGGTCCGTTCCAACGGCCACTATACGAGCCCCCAATGCAGACCCATCGGCGTCCGCTAGTGACGGCTGGCAGACCGCAAGGAAGAGAAAGAATGGGAAGAAGAAGAAGAAGAAGAACGGAGGACCTTCGTCTTCCTTGCCCCAAAAAACTGTGGTGGCCTCCACCGCTCAGGGAGACCAGTCTTCCGGGCTCAAGAAGAGCAAGAACGCCAAGAGAGGGCTTCGTGCGCCCAGGTCTGCTGCGGTAGTACTCACCCTGCAGCCTGAAGCAGTGGACAGGGGCGTCACGTACGCGGCCGTCCTCAGCAAGGCCAGACAGGCCGTAAACTTGGAAGAGCTCGGCATAACAGAAGTTAGGTTCCGACAAGCCTTAACCGGGGCCCGCATGCTGGAGTTCCCAGGGGCCGAAGGCACTGTAGGGGCAGACCGCGTTGCAGAAAAACTGCGAGCGGTCTTCGCAGAGGAGGTCAAGGTCTCCAGGCCGACGAAGTGCGCTGAACTGCGCATCTCAGGGCTTGACGACTCCGTGACCGGGCAGGACGTGCAGGACTCGATTGCGCGTAAGACTGGCTGCTCCTCGGACGCGGTCCGAGTAGGTCCAATTCGATCTGGCCCAGGAGGCGCCAGCTCTATCTGGATCCGTTGCCCCGTTGCAGTGGCAAAACAGCTGGCCGACGCCGGCCGGCTCTTGGTGGGTTGGAGCTCAGCCAGGGTCGTGGTTCTGGACGCTCGGCCCATGAGGTGCTACAGGTGCTGGGGATTGGGACACGTGGGCCGGAGGTGCGACTCTGGCGTCGACCTGAGTGGACACTGTTTCCGCTGCGGTGAGCCAGGGCATCCGGCGTCCGCGTGCGCTGCCGACCCGCACTGCTTACTGTGCGCGGCGGCGGGACGACCGACCGGCCACGTCGCCGGCAGAAAGGATTGCAGGCCGCCGGTCCGTTCTAGCAGGGAATGTCGGACAACTCTGCTCCCGACTGCTTCCGGCGCAGTCCGATTGGAGGAGCCATCGCAGGGGGCGATAATGATTACGGACTAATTATGGACCCGGTCCGTTTTCGCTCTCTTCTCCAGGCGAATTTGAACCACTGCACCGGTGCGCAGGACTTGGTTCTCCAAACCATGGCGGAACGATCGATAGGTGTGGCCGTAGTGGCGGAGCCGTACTTCGTCCCGGCTCGCCCTGACTGGGCTGGTGACATTGGCGACTCTGTTGCTATTATCAGCTCCTCGGTGCCACTTTCCATCAGAGAGAGGAGTCGAGGATTTGTTGCGGCCACCTGGGGGGACATAACTCTCTTCGGAGTTTATTTCTCTCCAAACAGGAGCCTAGCGGAGTTCGAGGACTTCCTGGACCGCCTGGGGACCTCGGTTCGACGAATGATGCCGTCCCACGCGATCGTCGTGGGGGACTTTAACGCAAAGTCCACCGCGTGGGGGTCCCCCGGGACGGACGTCAGGGGGGAGGCGGTCGAGGAATGGGCAGCGGCTGCGGGCCTCTGTCTTTTAAACAGGGGCTCCGTTAACACGTGCGTCCGGCAGCACGGGGGGTCAATAGTTGATCTCTCGTTTGCTACCCCTGCTGTCGCCGCACGGGTTCAGGGTTGGCGGGTCCTAGAGAGTGTGGAGACTCTATCGGATCACCTGTACATCTGTATGGATGTCTCCGCCTCTTCGGGCCCAACGGTGTATCCACGACCTGACGCTCGGCAGTTCCCACGGTGGGCGTTGAAGCGGCTTGACGGGGACCTCCTAGAGGAAGCAGCCATTGTCCAGGCTTGGCTGTCCTCGCCGCCTGCAGCAGAGGGAGTCGACGCTGAGGCTGACCGCTTTCGCGAAGTCATGACGGCTGTGTGCGATGCAGCCATGCCTCGCTCCCGAAGACAACCTCCAAAGCGGGCGGTCTACTGGTGGTCCCAGGAGATAGCAGACCTCCGCGCGGCCTGTATAATTGCCCGGAGGAACTACTCACAGGTTCGCAGGTTGCGCCGCCGTGATGAAGAGCTGGAGATCCTACAGACCCAATTGCATGAGTCATACCGCAACGCTCGGAAGGCTCTGCAGTTGGCGATCTGTCGAGGGAAGGAACAATCGAGAGCTGAGGCACTGGAGGATCTAAACCGTGATCCCTGGGGGCGTCCGTACCGTGCGGCGCGGAAGAAACTCCGTGCCCGAGGCCCCCCACTGACGGAAACCCTCCAGCCTCAGTTCCTCGTCGGGGTCGTGGAGACACTCTTCCCGGAGCGGGCGGATCACCCTTCTCCTCCAATGGCCGAAGCGGGCGCCGACCAAGATGCGGAGGTGGAGACTCCCCCAATATCTGACGCGGAGATGGGGGCAGCAATTCTGAGGGCGCGGTCCAAGAGGACTGCCCCCGGACCGGATGGGGTGCCTGCAAGGGTGCTGGCCCTCTCTCTTGAGGCGGCCCTGGAAGATAGGCTTAGGGAGCTGTTTGACGCCTGTCTAACATCGGGACGGTTCCCTAAGGCCTGGAAGGAGGGTCGACTGGTGCTGCTCCAGAAGGCAGGGCGGCCCCCGGATTCTCCATCGGCGTATAGGCCGATTGTCTTGCTGGACGAGGTGGGGAAGATGCTAGAGAAGATTCTCGCTACCCGCATCGTCCGGCACTTAGATGCAGTAGGCCCGAATTTTGTCGGACGCCCAGTTCGGTTTCCGGGCAGGGCGTTTGACAATAGACGCCATCTTGCGCCTCAAGGCCGAAGCGAAAGATGCAGTTACCCAGGGCGGGGTGTTGTTGGCGGTGTCTTTAGACATCGCCAACGCGTTCAACACTCTGCCATTCAGCTGCATCGAGGAGGCGCTCCGCTACCATCGGGTGCCCGCCTACCTGAGGCTGCTGGTAGCGGACTATCTGCAGGGGCGGTTTGTGTCCTACGAGGGACGCGACGGTCAAGTTGTGCGCAGGGCCATCGTGTGCGGTGTTCCGCAGGGGTCGGTTTTGGGTCCACTCCTGTGGAACATAGGCTACGACTGGTCCTTGCGGTGTTTGCTCTCCCCCGGGCAGGGCGTCATTTGCTACGCTGACGACACTCTCGTCACGGCCCGGGGAGGGAGCTACGAGGAAGCGGCACGGTCTGCCGTCGAGGGCGCGTCCCTCGTCGTGGGGCGAATCGAGGCGATGGGCCTGAAGGTGGCCCTCGAAAAGACGGAGGCCCTGGTATTTCATGCGCCCCGACGACGGCCACCGGCCGGCGCACACCTCACTATTGGTGGTGCACCAATAGCAGTACGGGCAAGCATGAAATACTTGGGCCTGGTTTTGGACCGGAGGTGGAACTTCGGCGAGCACTTTGCTCAGCTTGCGCCGAAGCTGATCGGCACGGCGTCCGCCCTCAGCCGGCTGTTGCCGAACCTGGGCGGACCAAACGTGGTTTGCCGGCGGCTGTACACGGGGGTAGTTCGCTCGATGGCGCTCTATGGGGCCCCGGTGTGGGCGGAGTCCCTGTCTGCCCAGAACAAGGCTCTACTGCGGAGGCCACAGAGAGTCATGGCAGTCAGGGTCATACGCGGATACCGCACCGTGTCGGTGGAGGCGGCGTGCGCCCTCGCAGGCACACCCCCGTGGGATCTAGAGGCGCAGGTGCTCGCCGAGGTCTACCGACGTGGTGCAGACCTGCGGGCGGAGAGTGGTACTCGCCGCCCACCGCCTGAGCTGGTCACGAGGTGGCGCGGGGAGGCCCAATCTCAAACCCTGCGGATTTGGAGGGTGAGGCTGGAGACGCCCAGTGCAGGTCACTGGACCGTGGAGGCGATCCGGCCGATCCTGGAAGAGTGGACACGGAGGCGACACGGGACGTTGTCCTTCCGTCTGGTGCAGGTATTGTCAGGGCATGGCTGCTTTGGCAAATACCTGCACAAAGTGGCCAGACGAGAGGCGACTCCCGTGTGTCACCAGTGCGGCTGCAGCGAGGACACGGCGCTTCACACCCTCGAGCATTGTCCTGCCTGGGCGGTGCAGCGTCGTGCTCTCGCAGCAGCAATCGGGGCAGACCTCTCCTTACCGGCCGTGGCCAAGGCCATGGTCGACAGCGGGGAGGCATGGGAGGCGGTGGCGTCCTTCTGCGAGGATGTCATCTCGCAGAAGGAGGCGGCGGAGCGCGTCAGAGAGGAAGACTCCCTCGCAGACGCGATTCGTCGCAGGAGGACAGGGCGGCGGAGGAGGCGCCATGGCGACCTGATGCCGCCGTAGGAGGTGCCAGCGGGCGATAGATCGGGGAGTCTATCGTCGTCGCATTGAACGGCCCTCACGAGTGGTGGCGATGTCTCAGGTGAGCCCGGACATCGCCAAACGAGTTTGGTCCCCGGAGGCGGGTTGCGCTGGATGTGCCGCGAACGTCATGCGTAGCGGTCCTCGCGGCTCATCCATCAAGGCGAGAGTAGGCTCACGGCGGTGTTTTTTAGTGGGTGCAAGCCCCACATAACCAAACCGTCTCCCCGGACGGTGCGGTATGCGTTAGGCATTTTTCACCGCTTAATAAAAAAAAAAAAAAAAATAAAAAAAAAAAAAAAAAAAAAAAAAAAAAAAAAGGTTAGGTTAGGTTAGGTTAGGTTAGGTTCCCCACCGAGGGTGTCTCCACGTTGCCGTCGTGGTGGGGCTTGCGCGTCTCAATGATCTTGGAGTTTCCCATTCCAAGTGAGAGACCAGACTAAGAGAGACACACACACGCCGGGGTCGCTTCAGACTTCTGCGAGGGGTGCCCTGTGCACGATTCACGCTCCGAGTCATCGGAGTGTGAATATGGGGAGGGGTCTCACGGCGTGCGATGACTCACGGAGCGGGTCTATTGCATGCTGTGTGATTCGCGATTCACTCCTCGAGTTCCTCGGGGAGTGGATCAGGGCTGGGATATCTCGTCGTGTACCGTGCGATGGCTCACGGAGCGGGCTATCGGACGGTACGTGATTAGTGATTCACTCTTCGAGGTTCTCGGGGAGTGAATCAGGGCGGGGCTATTTCGTCGTGTGCCGTGCGGTGGCTCACGGAGCGGGCTATCGGACGGTACGCGATTAGGGATTCACTCCTCGAGGTTCTCGGGGAGTGAATCAGGGTGGGGTTATTTCGTCGTGTGCCGTGCGATGACTCACGGAGCGGGTTATCGGACGGTACGTGATTAGTGATTCACTCCTCGAAGATCTCGGGGAGTGAATCAGGGTGGGGTTATTTCGTCGTGTGCCGTGCGATGGCTCACGGAGCGGGCTATCGGACGGTACGTGATTAGTGATTCACTCCTCGAAGTTCTCGGGGAGTGAATCAGGGTGGGGTTATGTCGTCGTGTGCCGTGCGATGGCCCACGGAGCGGGCTATCGGACGGTACGTGATTGGTGATTCACTCCTCGAGGTCGTCGGGGAGTGAATCGGGGTCGGGGATCTTCCCTTGCATGCCACGCGACGGGACATCGTTGCGGGGCATGTTCTGGGATGTGACATTTGTCGCCCTCTGGTACGCGTCTGCCCATCAGACGTGACCGTGAGGGTGATGGAAGGGTCATCAAAAAAAAAAAAAAAAAAAAGGGGGGGGGAATAAAGGGGGGGGAAGATTAGCAGTAAGGAGAGAGGGACCACACCCTTCAAAGGAAAAACAAAACCAAACATGAAAAAAACGATTCAGAAAATTATACCCCAGGGCGGTACCAGCTGCACAGCAGCTGGAGAATCCGCCACGATCCCTTCGGGATCGTCAAGCCCCCCGTATTCTGGGGAGGGCACTAATCGTTTACCGCTTGCCGATGGCAACCAGAGCCGAGGAGGCTCCTCGAGATCGAGGTCTTTTGAAGACCTCATCTCTTTTAATTTTAAAAATACCGACCGAGGACGGGTCGAGCGCCACGCGGCGGACGCAGTGTCAGAGTCTGGCGCTGCGTCATTAAGGACGGCAGCAGGGACTCCAGTGGAACCACGCGTGGTGCTTGAGAGAGTCACACCGCGAGCAGTTGCGGCTTCACCCTCCAAGTTTTGGGGGAAGCGGCCGCGTGTGTGTGTGTCGGACGCGGGTTCGGCGGGTTTGTCCTCTAGCGAGGAGAACCTGCCAGCCCCCAAGGTGCCGACAACCAAGAGGGGCAGAGGACGCCGGCTGCCTTCTTTTATGGCAGCGTCACGTGACGCCCGGGGCCGCTTCCTAAAGCCCACCGATACGCCGATGGCCAGCGGAGTGAGCGATTCCGACGGTGCCATGCAGGTGGAGCAAGGTGGTGCCGAGGCCTCCATCGCTTTGCTGAGCACTAAGGCTGAGCTCAATGCCGCGAGGAGAGAGGGCCGCAAGGCCATCGCGACCGACGAGGTCGCTGAGTTGGCTCGACGGGCAAGGGAGAGGCGGACGCAGACCGCCGCAGCTCCTGAGGGCTTGACGGCAGAGGCCCTTAGCCGCCAAGTTTTGGACGGCGTGGACGTCGTCCTGAAGGTAGCCACGAAATCTGGCAACCTGAAGGGGACGTTCACACGGGCCCTGAAAGAGGCGGCAGACGGGATCAAGGAGGCGGTAGACGTCCTCCTTGACCGCACGGTCTCGGAGGAGACGGTGAAGCTCCGAGAGGAAAATCGCCGTCTCCAAACGAGGATGGAGGAGCTCCAGCGGGAGGTCAGTGCCCTGAGGGCAGACTTCAGCCGGCAGCAGGGTGCGACGACTGCGGACAGTCGTGCTCTGCCACAGAACGGGTCTTTGGGGGAAGACCAGTTCAACCGGCTGTTGAGCATTATGACCGCCCGCCTGGACAGCCTAGAGCCTAGGCTCAACCCCCCTATTAGGCTTCGTCCGCCGCTGGCGGCAGATAGGCGGAGGAAGGAGGCGGAGCCAGCTCCAGCGACGGCTGGGCCAACGTGGGCACAGGTGGCTAAAGCACCACCTGCGCCAAAAAAGCCGACGCAGGTGCCCAAAAAAGCCACACACGGTGGCAAAAAGGCCGTGAAGGGGACGAAAAGTGCCACAGAGGGGAGCAGCTCGTCCCCCCCCAAAGAAAAAGAGGGCGGCTGGAAGACGGCCGAAAGCCGGAAAAAGAGGCGGAAGAGGGGCCGCAAGGCCAAGAGCGCGCCGGGCTCCAAGGGGCAGGCCCCGAAACTCCGCGTCCCTCGCTCCGAGGCTGTAGTGGTCACGCTTCAGCCCGAAGCCAAGGAGAGGGGCGTGACGTACCAGAAGGTACTGGCGGAGGCTAGGGGCAAGCTGGTCTTTGCCGATTTTGGCACCCCGGACGGTTTCCGTTTTAGAACGGCAGCCACGGGGGCCAAGATGTTCGAGTTGGCGGGGACCAGCAGTGCCGAGAGGGCGGACTCTCTAGCTGCAAAGCTTAGGGACGTCCTCAACCCCGAGGAGGCCCGGGTGTCCAGACCCATCAAGACGGCTGAGGTGCGCGTCGATGGGCTGGACGACTCTGTTTCCCCGGAAGAGGTGGTGGTGGCCATAGCCCGGAGCGGCGGATGCCCGCCAGAAAATGTACGGGCGGGCGAAATCCGCGTCAACGCTGGTGGGCTGGGCACCATCTGGGTGCGGTGTCCAGTGGCTGCGGCGAAGAGAGTTGCCGACGCGGGACGTCTTTTGGTGGGCTGGGTTTCAGCAAGAGTGAAACTGCTGGCACCCAGGGCCATGCAGTGTTACCGGTGCCTGGAGAAAGGGCACGTCCGGGCACTGTGCACTAGCGAAGCCGACCGCAGCGATCTGTGTTATCGCTGCGGTCAGCCCGGCCACAAGGCGTCCCAGTGCTCCGCGGAGCCAAACTGCAGCCTCTGTGCGGCTGCAGGAAAGTCCGCGGGGCACAGAACTGGCGGCAACGCTTGCAGCGCGCCCAGAAAGCGCAGCAAGCGTTGGACCAAAGCTACGGGGGCCGCACCCCCTAGCACCTCTTCGGCCGACTCCCGGCCTGTGGTAGGACGAGGCGCCGACGAAATGGAGTGCCAGTGATGGCGCTGCATTTCCTCCAGGCGAACGTCAACCACTGCACCAGAGCTCAGGATCTCTTGGTCCTGAGCATGGCGGAGTGGTCGATAAATGTGGCGGTGGTCGCTGAGCCGTATTTTGTCCCCGCCCGGGATAACTGGGCAGGGGATCTGGACGGCCTGGTGGCCATCATCGGCGCGACTCTTGTCGACGTATCCCGGGGTCACGGTTGGGTTGCCGCCCTTGTGAACGGGATCGTCACGATCGGGGCATACTTTTCGCCCAACAGGAGTCTCGCCGACTTCGAGAGTTTCCTTGTCGAGTTGGGAGCCGTCGTCGGCCAGTCTCATCCTCGGCCCATTTTGCTTCTCGGTGATCTGAACGCCAAGTCTGCGGCGTGGGGATCCCCGGTCACAGACCCGAGAGGCGATGTGCTAGAGGAGTGGGCCGTTACGACGGGCCTGGCTGTCTTAAATCGGGGTTCGGCCTACACGTGTGTGCGGCAGCGGGGTGGATCCATTGTGGACGTGTCGTTCGCTAGTCCCGCTGTCGTGCACCGTGTTCGTGATTGGCACGTGGAAGCGGAGGTGGAGACGCTATCGGATCACCGATACATACGCTTCGACGTCTCCACCCAGACCGCTGGAGGTCGTAGCCAATCGGCCCCCCGAAGAGACGGCCCGCGTTGGGCGCTGAAACGCCTCGACAGGGAGGCTCTCGAGGAAGCCACTTTCGTCCAAGCCTGGATCCGGGAGTCGGCTACCGTCGGTCCCGTCGACGTCGAACGGGAGGCGCAGTGGTTTAGCGATGCGATGACGCAAATCTGCGACGCGTCCATGCCACGTGTCTCCTCTCTGTCCGCAAGGCGCCGCGTGTACTGGTGGTGCGTCGAGGTCGAGCGGCTGCGCGTCGCGTGTGCAGACGCCAGACGCCCGTACGCGCGGTGTCGGAGGAGACGTCTGCGGGATCCCGACGAAGAAGCCGCGCTGTATGAGGTGTACCGCGCGGCGAAGGAGGCTCTGTGGCTGGCCATCGGCGAGTCGAAGACGCGCTCCAGAGAGGAGCTGTTGGCGACCCTAGACGGGGATCCGTGGGGGCGCCCTTACCGCACGGTCCGAGGGAAGCTTCGGCCTTGGGCCCCCCCGCTAACGGAAGGTCTCGAGCCGCAGTTTCTGGAGCGAGTGGTCTCGGCTCTCTTCCCTGAGACAGCCGAGTACGAGCCACCGCCGATGGCTCTGCCCACAGCTGCAGAGTCGGAAGAAGAAGAGGAGAGCGAAACCGTCCCAGAGGTGACACAGGCGGAGATGAGCGCGGCCGTGATGCGGCTCCGGGCAAAAAACACTGCTCCGGGGCCCGACGGAGTGCCTGGTCGCGCTCTAGTCCTCGCCCTGAAGGAGTTGGAGCCCCCACTGAGGGGACTCTTCTCGGCGTGCCTTGAGCGGGGTCAGTTCCCTAGCAGGTGGAAGACTGGTCGACTGGTCCTGCTCAGGAAGGCGGGGCGCCCGGCGGATTCGTCGTCGGCTTATCGGCCCATAGTGTTGCTGGACGAGGCGGGCAAGATGCTCGAGCGTGTCATCGCAGATCGCCTCGTCAGCCACTTGTGTACAGAGGGGCCGAACCTAGACGACAGCCAGTTTGGCTTCCGGCGTGGGCGCTCTACCATCGACGCCATCATGAGGGTGAGAGTCCTGGCGGAGGAAGCGGTGTCCCAGGGTGGGGTGGTGCTGGCGGTGTCCTTGGACATCTCCAACGCGTTCAACACCCTGCCCTGGGGTTGCATTAGGGAGGCCCTGCGATACCATCGGGTGCCTTCCTACCTCCGCAACATTGTGGGGGCTTATCTGTCCGGACGGTGTGTCACCTACATGGGACGCGACGGCACGGGCCGTCGCGAGATGTCGTGCGGTGTTCCGCAGGGTTCGGTTCTGGGCCCACCCCTGTGGAACATCGGATACGACTGGGTTTTGCGGTGCGAGCTCCCGCCGGGAGTGGACCTGACGTGTTATGCGGACGACACGCTGGTCACGGCTCGGGGGAGCTCGTACAGGGAGGCAGCGTTGCTGGCTACGGCTGCGGTCTCACAGGTGGTGAGCCGCATACGACGCCTCGGCCTGGAAGTGGCCCTCAACAAGTCGGAGGCCATTGCTTTTCATGGCCCCCGACGGGCGCCGCCGCTGGGATCACACATTGTGGTCGGTGGGGTCCGGATCGCTGTCGAGTCAACCATGAAGTACTTAGGATTGGTGCTCGACAGCCGTTGGGACTTCGGCCCCCACTTTCAGCGGTTGGTGCCCAAGTTGATGGGCGCGGCGGGCGCGCTGTCAACGCTGCTTCCCAATCTGGGGGGCCCGAGCACCGCCTGTAGGCGGTTGTACGTGGGGATCGTGCGATCGATGGCCCTTTACGGGGCCCCGATTTGGGCGAAAGACCTGACGGCCCGCACTATCGCGGTTCTGCGCAGACCGCGGAGGGCGATGGCCGTCAGGGTCATACGGGGATATCGCACGATCTCCTACGAGGCGGCTTGTGTACTGGCCGGATCCCCGCCGTGGGACCTGGAGGCGAAGACCCTCGCGACACTGCACCAGTGGCGCGAGGAGGCCGATCATCGGGGCGAGAGGCTGGTGCAGCGACAGATAACGCTGTACCGGTCTCAGCTCCGACAGGTCATGGTGGCGGAATGGCGGGGGAGGCTAGAGCTCCCTACCGCCGGCCTCGACACAATCGAGGCGATCCGGCCAGTACTCGACGACTGGCTCGGGAGGAAGCACGGCTCCCTGACGTTTCGGGCGACGCAGGTGCTCTCGGGGCACGGCTGCTTCGGGAAGTACCTGTGTCGCATAAGCAGGGAGCCGGACGCCCGGTGCCATCACTGCGTCCACTGTCTGGAGGGCACGGCGCGGCATACGCTGGCCGAGTGCGCCGCGTGGGATGAGCCGCGCCGTGCGCTCGTTACGGAGGTCGGAGGAGACCTGTCGCTGCCGACCGTCATTCGCTCGATGGTCGGCAGCGCAGAGTCCTGGGACGCGGTGATGTCCTTCTGCGAAACCGTCATGTCGCAGAGGGAGGCTGCGGAAAGGGAGAGGGAGATGACGAGCTCCCGCCCATCCCGCAGCAGACGCACCGGGCGTCGGCAGAGGGCGGACAACGCCCTCTTCCGGCCCCCCTAAACAGGTCCAGGGGCGACGGATTCGGGGACATCCGTCGCCCCCCGATCACACTGGACCCGAGACGGCGGCGCGTAGTGTTCCACGCGCGCCTCTCTGAGACGTAACGGGGGGAGTTTCACACCTCACTCCCCCCCGGGACGAGGCCCGCAGGTCAAGCGGGCCGGCACTAGTCCGGGGCAGCGGAAGTCGCATCAGATCCCGTTGCCCCCTGACGCAAGTGTGCGAGGGAACACCGGGGTGGTTTTTAGTCAGTTTGAGTCTGACAGACCCCTCCGCCCGCCCCAGGGCGGAGGACATCCGTGAGGATTTTCCACCCCGACAACAAAAAAAAAAAAAAAGGTTAGGTTAGGTTAGGTTAGGTTAGGTTAGGTTAGGTTAGGTTGTACACGGGGGTAGTTCGCTCGATGGCGCTCTATGGGGCCCCGGTGTGGGCGGAGTCCCTGTCTGCCCAGAACAAGGCTCTACTGCGGAGGCCACAGAGAGTCATGGCAGTCAGGGTCATACGCGGATACCGCACCGTATCGGTGGAAGCAGCGTGCGCCCTCGCAGGCACACCCCCGTGGGATCTAGAGGCGCAGGTGCTCGCCGAGGTCTACCGACGTGGTGCAGACCTGCGGGCGGAGAGTGGTACTCGCCGCCCACCGCCTGAGCTGGTCACGAGGTGGCGCAGGGAGGCCCAATCTCAAACCCTGCGGATTTGGAGGGTGAGGCTGGAGACGCCCAGTGCAGGTCACTGGACCGTGGAGGCGATCCGGCCGATCCTGGAAGAGTGGACACGGAGGCGACACGGGACGTTGTCCTTCCGTCTGGTGCAGGTATTGTCAGGGCATGGCTGCTTTGGCAAATACCTGCACAAAGTGGCCAGACGAGAGGCGACTCCCGTGTGTCACCAGTGCGGCTGCAGCGAGGACACGGCGCTTCACACCCTCGAGCATTGTCCTGCCTGGGCGGTGCGGCGTCGTGCTCTCGCAGCAGCAATCGGGGCAGACCTCTCCTTACCGGCCGTGGCCAAGGCCATGGTCAACAGCGGGGAGGCATGGGAGGCGGTGGCGTCCTTCTGCGAGGATGTCATCTCGCAGAAGGAGGCGGCGGAGCGCGTCAGAGAGGAAGACTCCCTCGCAGACGCGATTCGTCGCAGGAGGACAGGGCGGCGGAGGAGGCGCCATGGCGACCTGATGCCGCCGTAGGAGGTGCCAGCGGGCGATAGATCGGGGAGTCTATCGTCGTCGCATTGAACGGCCCTCACGAGTGGTGGCGATGTCTCAGGTGAGCCCGGACATCGCCAAACGAGTTTGGTCCCCGGAGGCGGGTTGCGCTGGATGGGCCGCGAACGTCATGCGTAGCGGTCCTCGCGGCTCATCCATCAAGGCGAGAGTAGGCTCACGGCGGTGTTTTTTAGTGGGTGCAAGCCCCACATAACCAAACCGTCTCCCCGGACGGTGCGGTATGCGTTAGGCATTTTTCACCGCTTAATAAAAAAAAAAAAAAAAAAGGTTAGGTTAGGTTAGGTTCCATGGCGGAACGAACGATAGGTGTGGCCGTAGTGGCGGAGCCGTACTTCGTCCCAGCTCGCCCTGACTGGGCTGGTGACATTGGCGACTCTGTTGCTATTATCAGCTCCTCGGTGCCACTTTCCATCAGAGAGAGGAGTCGAGGATTTGTTGCGGCCACCTGGGGGGACATAACTCTCTTCGGAGTTTATTTCTCCCCAAACAGGAGCCTAGCGGAGTTCGAGGACTTCCTGGACCGCCTGGGGACCTCGGTTCGACGAATGATGCCGTCTCACGCGATCGTCGTGGGGGACTTTAACGCAAAGTCCACCGCGTGGGGGTCCCCCGGGACGGACGTCAGGGGGGAGGCGGTCGAGGAATGGGCAGCGGCTGCGGGCCTCTGTCTCTTAAACAGGGGCTCCGTTAACACGTGCGTCCGGCAGCACGGGGGGTCAATAGTTGATCTCTCGTTCGCTACCCCTGCTGTCGCCGCACGGGTTCAGGGTTGGCGGGTCCTAGAGAGTGTGGAGACTCTATCGGATCACCTGTACATCTGTATGGATGTCTCCGCCTCTTCGGGCCCAACGGTGTATCCACGACCTGACGCTCGGCAGTTCCCACGGTGGGCGTTGAAGCGGCTTGACGGGGACCTCCTAGAGGAAGCAGCCATTGTCCAGGCTTGGCTGTCCTCGCCGCCTGCAGCAGAGGGAGTCGACGCTGAGGCTGACCGCTTTCGCGAAGCCATGACGGCTGTGTGCGATGCAGCCATGCCTCGCTCCCGAAGACAACCTCCAAAGCGGGCGGTCTACTGGTGGTCCCAGGAGATAGCAGACCTCCGCGCGGCCTGTATAAATGCCCGGAGGACCTACTCACAGGTTCGCAGGTTGCGCCGCCGTGATGAAGAGCTGGAGATCCTACAGACCCAATTGCATGAGTCATACCGCAACGCTCGGAAGGCTCTGCAGTTGGCGATCTGTCGAGGGAAGGAACAATCGAGAGCTGAGGCACTGGAGGATCTAAACCGTGATCCCTGGGGGCGTCCGTACCGTGCGGCGCGGAAGAAACTCCGTGCCCAAGGCCCCCCACTGACGGAAACCCTCCAGCCTCAGTTCCTCGTCGGGGTCGTGGAGACACTCTTCCCGGAGCGGGCGGATCACCCTTCTCCACCAATGGCCGAAGCGGGCGCCGACCAAGATGCGGAGGTGGAGACTCCCCCAATATCTGACGCGGAGATGGGGGCAGCAATTCTGAGGGCGCGGTCCAAGAGGACTGCCCCCGGACCGGATGGGGTGCCCGCAAGGGTGCTGGCCCTCTCTCTTGAGGCGGCCCTGGAAGATAGGCTTAGGGAGCTGTTTGACGCCTGTCTAACATCGGGACGGTTCCCTAAGGCCTGGAAGGAGGGTCGACTGGTTCTGCTCCAGAAGGCAGGGCGGCCCCCGGATTCTCCATCGGCGTATAGGCCGATTGTCTTGCTGGACGAGGTGGGGAAGATGCTAGAGAAGATTCTCGCTACCCGCATCGTCCGGCACTTAGATGCAGTAGGCCCGAATTTGTCGGACGCCCAGTTCGGTTTCCGGGCAGGGCGTTCGACAATAGACGCCATCTTGCGCCTCAAGGCCGAAGCGAAAGATGCAGTTACCCAGGGCGGGGTGTTGTTGGCGGTGTCTTTAGACATCGCCAACGCGTTCAACACTCTGCCATTCAGCTGCATCGAGGAGGCGCTCCGCTACCATCGGGTGCCCGCCTACCTGAGGCTGCTGGTAGCGGACTATCTGCAGGGGCGGTTCGTGTCCTACGAGGGACGCGACGGTCAAGTTGTGCGCAGGGCCATCGTGTGCGGTGTTCCGCAGGGGTCGGTTTTGGGTCCACTCCTGTGGAACATAGGCTACGACTGGTCCTTGCGGTGTTTGCTCTCCCCCGGGCAGGGCGTCATTTGCTACGCTGACGACACTCTCGTCACGGCCCGGGGAGGGAGCTACGAGGAAGCGGCACGGTCTGCCGTCGAGGGCGCGTCCCTCGTCGTGGGGCGAATCGAGGCGATGGGCCTGAAGGTGGCCCTCGAAAAGACGGAGGCCCTGGTATTTCATGCGCCCCGACGACGGCCACCGGCCGGCGCACACCTCACTATTGGTGGTGCACCAATAGCGGTACGGGCAAGCATGAAATACTTGGGCCTGGTTTTGGACCGGAGGTGGAACTTCGGCGAGCACTTTGCTCAGCTTGCGCCGAAGCTGATCGGCACGGCGTCCGCCCTCAGCCGGCTGTTGCCGAACCTGGGCGGACCAAACGTGGTTTGCCGGCGGCTGTACACGGGGGTAGTTCGCTCGATGGCGCTCTATGGGGCCCCGGTGTGGGCGGAGTCCCTGTCTGCCCAGAACAAGGCTCTACTGCGGAGGCCACAGAGAGTCATGGCAGTCAGGGTCATACGCGGATACCGCACCGTATCGGTGGAAGCGGCGTGCGCCCTCGCAGGCACACCCCCGTGGGATCTAGAGGCGCAGGTGCTCGCCGAGGTCTACCAACGTGGTGCAGACCTGCGGGCGGAGAGTGGTACTCGCCGCCCACCGCCTGAGCTGGTCACGAGGTGGCGCAGGGAGGCCCAATCTCAAACCCTGCGGATTTGGAGGGTGAGGCTGGAGACGCCCAGTGCAGGTCACTGGACCGTGGAGGCGATCCGGCCGATCCTGGAAGAGTGGACACGGAGGCAACACGGGACGTTGTCCTTCCGTCTGGTGCAGGTATTGTCAGGGCATGGCTGCTTTGGCAAATACCTGCACAAAGTGGCCAGACGAGAGGCGACTCCCGTGTGTCACCAGTGCGGCTGCGGCGAGGACACGGCGCTTCACACCCTCGAGCATTGTCCTGCCTGGGCGGTGCAGCGTCGTGCTCTCGCAGCAGCAATCGGGGCAGACCTCTCCTTACCGGCCGTGGCCAAGGCCATGGTCAACAGCGGGGAGGCATGGGAGGCGGTGGCGTCCTTCTGCGAGGATGTCATCTCGCAGAAGGAGGCGGCGGAGCGCGTCAGAGAGGAAGACTCCCTCGCAGACGCGATTCGTCGCAGGAGGACAGGGCGGCGGAGGAGGCGCCATGGCGACCTGATGCCGCCGTAGGAGGTGCCAGCGGGCGATAGATCGGGGAGTCTATCGTCGTCGCATTGAACGGCCCTCACGAGTGGTGGCGATGTCTCAGGTGAGCCCGGACATCGCCAAACGAGTTTGGTCCCCGGAGGCGGGTTGCGCTGGATGGGCCGCGAACGTCATGCGTAGCGGTCCTCGCGGCTCATCCATCAAGGCGAGAGTAGGCTCACGGCGGTGTTTTTTAGTGGGTGCAAGCCCCACATAACCAAACCGTCTCCCCGGACGGTGCGGTATGCGTTAGGCATTTTTCACCGCTTAATAAAAAAAAAAAAAAAAAAAAAAGGTTAGGTTAGGTTTTCTGCGGAAACCGCAGAGGGCGATGGCCGTCAGAGTCGTCCGCGGGTACCGCACGATTTCCTACGAGGCGGCTTGCGTCCTGGCCGGATCCCCGCCCTGGGACCTAGAGGCGAAAGTACTCGCGTCATTACATCGATGGCGCGAGGAAGAGCGGGCACGGGGCTCGAGGCCGGTGCAGCGGCAGATCGCGCTGCGCCGAGACGAGCTCCGTCAGGTCTTGGTGGCGGAATGGCGGCAAAGGCTTCTGCGCCCTGCCGCCGGCCTCGCTACCGTCGAGGCGATCCGGCCAGTACTCGACGACTGGCTCGGGAGAAGGCACGGCTCCCTGTCGTTTAGGGTGACGCAGGTGCTGTCGGGGCACGGCTGCTTCGGCAAGTACCTGTGCCGCATAGACAGGGAGCCGGACGCTCGGTGCCACCACTGCGTCGATTGCGGGGAGGACACGGCGCAACACACGCTCGCCGAGTGCGTGGCTTGGGAGGAGCAGCGCCGTGTCCTCGCAAATGAAGTAGGAGGCGCTCTGTCGCTGCCGGCCGTAGTGCGGAGGATGGTCGGTAGCGCAGAGTCGTGGGACGCGGTGGTGTCCTTCTGCGAGGACGTGATGTCGCAGAAGGAGGCTGCGGAACGGGAGAGGGAGATCTCGACTCCCTTCCCCGGCCGCAGAAGGCGCACCGGGCGCAGGAGAAGGGCGGACAACGCCCTTTTCCGGCCCCCATGAATGGGTCCAGGGGCGAGGGACTTGGGGAAGTCCCCGCCCCCTATTCGATGGACCCGAGGCGGAGGCGCGCGCGGGTGTCGGCGCGCGCCTCTGAGGCGATGCACGGGGTAGTCGAACGCCTCACTACCCCGTGCAGGAGACGAGGCCCGGACAGACCGGGCCAGCACTAGTGTGGGGCTGCGGAAGAATCTGGATTCCCGCGGCCCCGCGCGCACGTGCGAGGAGACACCGGGGTGGTTTTTAGTCAGTTTGAGTCTGACAGACCCCTCCGCCCGCCCCAGGGCGGAGGACATCCGTGAGGATTTTCCACCCCGACAAAAAAAAAAAAAAAAAAAAAAGGTTAGGTTAGGTTAGGTTAGGTTAGGTTCCCCACCGAGGGTGTCTCCACGTTGTCGTCGTGGTGGGGCTTGCGTGTCTCAATGATCTTGGAGTTTCCCATTCCAAGTGAGAGACCAGACTAAGAGAGACACACCGGAGTCGCTTCAGACTCTTGCGAGGGGTGCCCTGTCCGTCGTTCCGGACAGTGCGCGATTCACGCTCCGAGTCATCGGAGTGTGAATATGGGGATATACATCGTACATCGTGCGATGACCCACGGAGCGGGCTATCGGACGATGTGTGATTCGCGATTCACTCCTCGAGTTCCTCGGGGAGTGGATCAGGGCTGGGATATTTCGTCGTGTACCGTGCGATGGCTCACGGAGCGGGCTATCGGACGGTACGTGATTAGTGATTAACTCTTCGAGGTTCTCGGGGAGTGAATCAGGGCGGGGCTAATTTTCATCGTGTGCCGTGCGATGGCTCACGGAGCGGGCTATCGGACGGCACGTGATTAGTTATTCACTCTTCGAGGTTCTCGGGGAGTGAATCAGGGTGGGATTATTTCGTCATGTACCGTGCGATGGCTCACGGAGCGGGCTATCGGACGGTACGTGATTAGTGATTCACTCCTCGAAGTTCTCGGGGAGTGAATCAGGGTGGGGTTATGTCGTCGTGTGCCGTGCGATGGCTCACGGAGCGGGCTATCGGACGGTACGTGATTGGTGATTCACTCCTCGAGGTCGTCGGGGAGTGAATCGGGGTCGGGGATCTTCCCTTGCATGCCACGCGACGGGACATCGTTGCGGGGCATGTTCTGGGATGTGACATTCGTCGCCCTCTGGTACGCGTCTGCCCATCAGACGTGACCGTGAGGGTGATGGAATGGTCAAAAAAAAAAAAAAAAAAAATAAAAAATAAAAAAAGAGATGAGCAGTAAGGAGAGAAGGACCACACCCTTCAAAGGAAAAAATTACCATGAAAAAGACGATTTGTACAGTACTACCCCAGGGCGGTACCAGCTGCTCAGCAGCTGGAGAATCCGCCACGATCCCTTCGGGATCGTCAAGCCCCTCGTACTCTGGGGGGGGCAACAATCGTCATCCACTTGCCGATGGCAACAAGAGCCGAGGAGGCTCCTCGAGATCGAGGTCTTTTGAAGACCTCATCTCTTTTAACTTTAAAAATCCCGACCGAGGACGGGTCGAGCGCCACGCGGAGGACGCAGTGTCGGAGTCTGGCGCTGCGTCACTGAGGGTCGGAGCGGAGGCTCCAGCGGAGCCTCGCGTGGTGCTAGAGAGGGTCTGTGTGTTGTCGGAGGCAGACGACACACCGCGAGCAGTTGCGGCTTCACCCTCCAAGTTTTGGGGGAAGCGGCCGCGTGTGTGTGTGTCGGACGCGGGTTCGGCGGGTTTGTCCTCTAGCGAGGAGAACCTGCCAGCCCCCAAGGTGCCGACAACCAAGAGGGGCAGAGGACGCCGGCTGCCTTCTTTTATGGCAGCATCACGCGACGCCCGGGGCCGCTTCCTAAAGCCCACCGATACGCCGATGGCTAGCGGAGTGAGCGACTCCGACGGTGCCATGCAGGTGGAGCAAGGTGGTGCCGAGGCCTCCATCGGTTTGCTGAGCACTAAGGCGGAGCTCAATGCCGCGAAGAGAGAGGGCCGCAAGGCCATCGCGACTGACGAGGTCGCTGAGTTGGCTCGACGGGCAAGGGAGAGGCGGACGCAGACCGCCGCAGCTCCTGAGGGCTTGACGGCAGAGGCCCTTAGCCGCCAAGTTTTAGACGGCGTGGACGTCGTCCTGAAGGTAGCCACGAAATCTGGCAACCTGAAGGGGACGTTCACACGGGCCCTGAAAGAGGCGGCGGACGGGATCAAGGAGGCGGTAGACGTCCTCCTTGACCGCACGGTCTCGGAGGAGACGGTGAAGCTCCGAGAGGAAAATCGCCGTCTCCAAACGAGGATGGAGGAGCTCCAGCGGGAGGTCAGTGCCCTGAGGGCAGACTTCAGCCGGCAGCAGGGTGCGACGACTGCGGAAAGTCGTGCTCTGCCACAGAACGGGTCTTTGGGGGAAGACCAGTTCAACCGGCTGTTGAGCATTATGACCGCCCGCCTGGACAGCATAGAGCCTAGGCTCAACCCCCCTATTAGGCTTCGTCCGCCGCTGGCGGCAGATAGGCGGAGGAAGGAGGCGGAGCCAGCTCCAGCGACGGCTGGGCCAACGTGGGCACAGGTGGCTAAAGCACCACCTGCGCCAAAAAAGCCCACGCAGGTGCCCAAAAAAGCCACAAACGGGGGCAAAAAGGCCGTGAAGGGGACGAAAAGTGCCACAGAGGGGAGCAGCTCGTCCCCCCCCAAAGAAAAAGAGGGCGGCTGGAAGACGGCCGAAAGCCGCAAAAAGAGGCGGAAGAGGGGCCGCAAGGCCAAGAGCGCGCCGGGCTCGAAGGGGCAGGCCCCGAAACTCCGCGTCCCTCGCTCCGAGGCTGTAGTGGTCACGCTGCAGCCCGAAGCCAAGGAGAGGGGCGTGACGTACCAGAAGGTACTGGCGGAGGCTAGGGGCAAGCTGGTCTTTGCCGATTTTGGCACCCCGGACGGTTTCCGTTTTAGAACGGCAGCCACGGGGGCCAAGATGTTCGAGTTGGCGGGGACCAGCAGTGCCGAGAGGGCGGACTCTCTAGCTGCAAAGCTTAGGGACGTCCTCAACCCCGAGGAGGCCCGGGTGTCCAGACCCATCAAGACGGCTGAGGTGCGCGTCGATGGGCTGGACGACTCTGTTTCCCCGGAGGAGGTGGTGGTGGCCATAGCCCGGAGCGGCGGATGCCCGCCAGAAAATGTACGGGCGGGCGAAATCCGCGTTAACGCTGGTGGGCTGGGCACCATCTGGGTGCGGTGCCCAGTGGCTGCGGCGAAGAAAGTTGCCGACGCGGGACGTCTTTTGGTGGGCTGGGTTTCAGCAAGAGTAAAACTCCTGGCACCCAGAGCCATGCAGTGCTACCGGTGCCTGGAGAAAGGGCACGTCCGGGCACTGTGCACTAGCGAAGCCGACCGCAGCGATCTGTGTTATCGCTGCGGTCAGCCCGGCCACAAGGCGTCCCAGTGCTCCGCGGAGCCAAACTGCAGCCTCTGTGCGGCTGCAGGAAAGTCCGCGGGGCACAGAACTGGCGGCAACGCTTGCAGCGCGCCCAGAAAGCGCAGCAAGCGTTGGACCAAAGCTACGGGGGCCGCACCCCCTAGCACCTCTTCGGCCGACTCCCGGCCTGTGGTAGGACGAGGCGCCGACGAAATGGAGTGCCAGTGATGGCGCTGCATTTCCTCCAGGCGAACGTCAACCACTGCACCAGAGCTCAGGACCTCTTGGTCCTGAGCATGGCGGAGTGGTCGATAAATGTGGCGGTGGTCGCTGAGCCGTATTTTGTCCCCGCCCGGGATAACTGGGCAGGGGATCTGGACGGCCTGGTGGCCATCATCGGCGCGACTCTTGTCGACGTATCCCGGGGTCACGGTTGGGTTGCCGCCCTTGTGAACGGGATCGTCACGATCGGGGCATACTTTTCGCCCAACAGGAGTCTCGCCGAATTCGAGAGTTTCCTTGTCGAGTTGGGAGCCGTCGTCGGCCGGTCTCATCCTCGGCCCATTTTGCTTCTCGGTGATCTGAACGCCAAGTCTGCGGCGTGGGGATCCCCGGTCACAGACCCGAGAGGCGATGTGCTAGGGGAGTGGGCCGTTACGACGGGCCTGGCTGTCTTAAATCGGGGTTCGGCCTACACGTGTGTGCGGCAGCGGGGTGGATCT
This sequence comes from Noctua comes, assembly GCA_963082995.1. Taxonomy (NCBI): domain Eukaryota; kingdom Metazoa; phylum Arthropoda; class Insecta; order Lepidoptera; family Noctuidae; genus Noctua; species Noctua comes. Next base: position 10,587 of record CAUJBG010000006.1, on the reverse strand, counting down.
ATTGTGGACGTGTCGTTCGCTAGTCCCGCTGTCGTGCACCGTGTTCGTGATTGGCACGTGGAAGCGGAGGTGGAGACGCTATCGGATCACCGATACATACGCTTCGACGTCTCCACCCAGACCGCTGGAGGTCGTAGCCAATCGGCCCCCCGAAGAGACGGCCCGCGTTGGGCGCTAAAACGCCTCGACAGGGAGGCTCTCGAGGAAGCCACTATCGTCCAAGCCTGGATCCGGGAGTCGGCTACCGTCGGTCCCGTCGACGTCGAACGGGAGGCGCAGTGGTTTAGCGATGCGATGACGCAAATCTGCGACGCGTCCATGCCACGCGTCTCCTCTCTGTCCGCAAGGCGTCGCGTGTACTGGTGGTGCGTCGAGGTCGAGCGGCTGCGCGTCGCGTGTGCAGACGCCAGACGCCCGTACACGCGGTGTCGGAGGAGACGTCTGCGGGATCCCGACGAAGAAGCCGCGCTGTATGAGGTGTACCGCGCGGCGAAGGAGGCTCTGTGGCTGGCCATCGGCGAGTCGAAGACGCGCTCCAGAGAGGAGCTGTTGGCGACCCTAGACGGGGATCCGTGGGGGCGCCCTTACCGCACGGTCCGAGGGAAGCTTCGGCCGTGGGCCCCCCCGCTAACGGAAGGTCTCGAGCCGCAGTTTCTGGAGCGAGTGGTCTCGGCTCTCTTCCCTGAGAGAGCCGAGTACGAGCCACCGCCGATGGCTCTGCCCGCAGATGCAGAGTCTGAAGAAGAAGAAGAGGAGAGCGAAACCGTCCCAGAGGTGACACAGGCGGAGATGAGCGCGGCCGTGATGCGGCTCCGGGCAAAAAACACTGCTCCGGGGCCCGACGGAGTGCCTGGTCGCGCTCTAGTCCTCGCCCTGAAGGAGTTGGAGCCCCCACTGAGGGGACTCTTCTCGGCGTGTCTTGAGCGGGGTCAGTTCCCTAGCAGGTGGAAGACTGGTCGACTGGTCCTGCTCAGGAAGGCGGGGCGCCCGGCGGATTCGTCGTCGGCTTATCGGCCCATAGTGTTGCTGGACGAGGCGGGCAAGATGCTCGAGCGTTTAATCGCAGATCGCCTCGTCAGCCACTTGTCTACAGAGGGGCCGAACCTAGACGACAGCCAGTTTGGCTTCCGGCGTGGGCGCTCTACCATCGACGCCATCATGAGGGTGAGAGTCCTGGCGGAGGAAGCGGTGTCCCAGGGTGGGGTGGTGCTGGCGGTGTCCTTGGACATCTCCAACGCGTTCAACACCCTGCCCTGGGGTTGCATTAGGGAGGCCCTGCGATACCATCGGGTGCCTTCCTACCTCCGCAACATTGTGGGGGCTTATCTGTCTGGACGGTGTGTCACCTACATGGGACGCGACGGCACGGGCCGTCGCGAGATGTCGTGCGGTGTTCCGCAGGGCTCGGTTCTGGGCCCACCCCTGTGGAACATCGGATACGACTGGGTTTTGCGGTGCGAGCTCCCGCCGGGAGTGGACCTGACGTGTTATGCGGACGACACGCTGGTCACGGCTCGGGGGAGCTCGTACAGGGAGGCAGCGTTGCTGGCTACGGCTGCGGTCTCACAGGTGGTGAGCCGCATACGACGCCTCGGCCTGGAAGTGGCCCTCAACAAATCGGAGGCCATTGCTTTTCATGGCCCCCGACGGGCGCCGCCGCTGGGATCACACATTGTGGTCGGTGGGGTCCGGATCGCTGTCGAGTCAACCATGAAGTACTTAGGATTGGTGCTCGACAGCCGTTGGGACTTCGGCCCCCACTTTCAGCGGTTGGTGCCCAAGTTGATGGGCGCGGCGGGCGCGCTGTCAACGCTGCTTCCCAATCTGGGGGGCCCGAGCACCGCCTGTAGGCGGTTGTACGTGGGGATCGTGCGATCGATGGCCCTTTACGGGGCCCCGATTTGGGCGAAAGACCTGACGGCCCGCACTATCGCGGTTCTGCGCAGACCGCAGAGAGCGATGGCCGTCAGGGTCATACGGGGATATCGCACGATCTCCTACGAGGCGGCTTGTGTACTGGCCGGATCCCCGCCGTGGGACCTGGAGGCGAAGACCCTCGCGACACTGCACCAGTGGCGCGAGGAGGCCGATCATCGGGGCGAGAGGCTGGTGCAACGACAGATAACGCTGTACCGGTCTCAGCTCCGACAGGTCATGGTGGCGGAATGGCGGGGGAGGCTAGAGCTCCCTACCGCCGGCCTCGACACAGTCGAGGCGATCCGGCCAGTACTCGACGACTGGCTCGGGAGGAAGCACGGCTCCCTGACGTTTCGGGCGACGCAGGTGCTCTCGGGGCACGGCTGCTTCGGGAAGTACCTGTGTCGCATAAGCAGGGAGCCGGACGCCCGGTGCCATCACTGCGTCCACTGTCTGGAGGACACGGCGCGGCATACGCTGGCCGAGTGCGCCGCGTGGGATGAGCCGCGCCGTGCGCTCGTTACGGAAGTAGGAGGAGACCTGTCGCTGCCGACCGTCGTTCGCTCGATGGTCGGCAACGCAGAGTCCTGGGACGCGGTGATGTCCTTCTGCGAAACCGTCATGTCGCAGAAGGAGGCTGCGGAAAGGGAGAGGGAGATGACGAGCTCCCGCCCATCCCGCAGCAGACGCACCGGGCGTCGGCAGAGGGCGGACAACGCCCTCTTCCGGCCCCCCTAAACAGGTCCAGGGGCGACGGATTCGGGGACGTCCGTCGCCCCCGATCACACTGGACCCGAGACGGCGGCGCGTAGTGTTCCACGCGCGCCTCTCTGAGACGTAACGGGGGGAGTTTCACACCTCACTCCCCCCCGGGACGAGGCCCGCAGGTCAAGCGGGCCGGCACTAGTCCGGGGCAGCGGAAGTCGCATCAGATCCCGTTGCCCCCTGACGCAAGTGCGCGAGGGAACACCGGGGTGGTTTTTAGTCAGTTTGAGTCTGACAGACCCCTCCGCCCGCCCCAGGGCGGAGGACATCCGTGAGGATTTTCCACCCCGACAAAAAAAAAAAAAAAAAAAAAAAAAAAAAAAAAAAAAAAAAAAAAAAAGGTTAGGTTAGGTTAGGTTAGGTTAGGTTAGGTTAGGTTAGGTTAGGTTAGGTTAGGTTAGGTTAGGTTAGGTTAGGTTAGGTTAGGTTAGGTTAGGTTAGGTTAGGTTAGGTTAGGTTAGGTTAGGTTAGGTTAGGTTAGGTTAGGTTAGGTTAGGTTAGGTTAGGTTAGGTTAGGTTAGGTTAGGTTAGGTTAGGTTAGGTTAGGTTAGGTTAGGTTAGGTTAGGTTAGGTTAGGTTAGGTTAGGTTAGGTTAGGTTAGGTTAGGTTAGGTTAGGTTAGGTTAGGTTAGGTTAGGTTAGGTTAGGTTAGGTTAGGTTAGGTTAGGTTAGGTTAGGTTAGGTTAGGTTAGGTTAGGTTAGGTTAGGTTAGGTTAGGTTAGGTTAGGTTAGGTTAGGTTAGGTTAGGTTAGGTTAGGTTAGGTTAGGTTAGGTTAGGTTAGGTTAGGTTAGGTTAGGTTAGGTTAGGTTAGGTTAGGTTAGGTTAGGTTAGGTTAGGTTAGGTTAGGTTAGGTTAGGTTAGGTTAGGTTAGGTTAGGTTAGGTTAGGTTAGGTTAGGTTAGGTTAGGTTAGGTTAGGTTAGGTTAGGTTAGGTTAGGTTAGGTTAGGTTAGGTTAGGTTAGGTTAGGTTAGGTTAGGTTAGGTTAGGTTAGGTTAGGTTAGGTTAGGTTAGGTTAGGTTAGGTTAGGTTAGGTTAGGTTAGGTTAGGTTAGGTTAGGTTAGGTTAGGTTAGGTTAGGTTAGGTTAGGTTAGGTTAGGTTAGGTTAGGTTAGGTTAGGTTAGGTTAGGTTAGGTTAGGTTAGGTTAGGTTAGGTTAGGTTAGGTTAGGTTAGGTTAGGTTAGGTTAGGTTAGGTTAGGTTAGGTTAGGTTAGGTTAGGTTAGGTTAGGTTAGGTTAGGTTAGGTTAGGTTAGGTTAGGTTAGGTTAGGTTAGGTTAGGTTAGGTTAGGTTAGGTTAGGTTAGGTTAGGTTAGGTTAGGTTAGGTTAGGTTAGGTTAGGTTAGGTTAGGTTAGGTTAGGTTAGGTTAGGTTAGGTTAGGTTAGGTTAGGTTAGGTTAGGTTAGGTTAGGTTAGGTTAGGTTAGGTTAGGTTAGGTTAGGTTAGGTTAGGTTAGGTTAGGTTAGGTTAGGTTAGGTTAGGTTAGGTTAGGTTAGGTTAGGTTAGGTTAGGTTAGGTTAGGTTAGGTTAGGTTAGGTTAGGTTAGGTTAGGTTAGGTTAGGTTAGGTTAGGTTAGGTTAGGTTAGGTTAGGTTAGGTTAGGTTAGGTTAGGTTAGGTTAGGTTAGGTTAGGTTAGGTTAGGTTAGGTTAGGTTAGGTTAGGTTAGGTTAGGTTAGGTTAGGTTAGGTTAGGTTAGGTTAGGTTAGGTTAGGTTAGGTTAGGTTAGGTTAGGTTAGGTTAGGTTAGGTTAGGTTAGGTTAGGTTAGGTTAGGTTAGGTTAGGTTAGGTTAGGTTAGGTTAGGTTAGGTTAGGTTAGGTTAGGTTAGGTTAGGTTAGGTTAGGTTAGGTTAGGTTAGGTTAGGTTAGGTTAGGTTAGGTTAGGTTAGGTTAGGTTAGGTTAGGTTAGGTTAGGTTAGGTTAGGTTAGGTTAGGTTAGGTTAGGTTAGGTTAGGTTAGGTTAGGTTAGGTTAGGTTAGGTTAGGTTAGGTTAGGTTAGGTTAGGTTAGGTTAGGTTAGGTTAGGTTAGGTTAGGTTAGGTTAGGTTAGGTTAGGTTAGGTTAGGTTAGGTTAGGTTAGGTTAGGTTAGGTTAGGTTAGGTTAGGTTAGGTTAGGTTAGGTTAGGTTAGGTTAGGTTAGGTTAGGTTAGGTTAGGTTAGGTTAGGTTAGGTTAGGTTAGGTTAGGTTAGGTTAGGTTAGGTTAGGTTAGGTTAGGTTAGGTTAGGTTAGGTTAGGTTAGGTTAGGTTAGGTTAGGTTAGGTTAGGTTAGGTTAGGTTAGGTTAGGTTAGGTTAGGTTAGGTTAGGTTAGGTTAGGTTAGGTTAGGTTAGGTTAGGTTAGGTTAGGTTAGGTTAGGTTAGGTTAGGTTAGGTTAGGTTAGGTTAGGTTAGGTTAGGTTAGGTTAGGTTAGGTTAGGTTAGGTTAGGTTAGGTTAGGTTAGGTTAGGTTAGGTTAGGTTAGGTTAGGTTAGGTTAGGTTAGGTTAGGTTAGGTTAGGTTAGGTTAGGTTAGGTTAGGTTAGGTTAGGTTAGGTTAGGTTAGGTTAGGTTAGGTTAGGTTAGGTTAGGTTAGGTTAGGTTAGGTTAGGTTAGGTTAGGTTAGGTTAGGTTAGGTTAGGTTAGGTTAGGTTAGGTTAGGTTAGGTTAGGTTAGGTTAGGTTAGGTTAGGTTAGGTTAGGTTAGGTTAGGTTAGGTTAGGTTAGGTTAGGTTAGGTTAGGTTAGGTTAGGTTAGGTTAGGTTAGGTTAGGTTAGGTTAGGTTAGGTTAGGTTAGGTTAGGTTAGGTTAGGTTAGGTTAGGTTAGGTTAGGTTAGGTTAGGTTAGGTTAGGTTAGGTTAGGTTAGGTTAGGTTAGGTTAGGTTAGGTTAGGTTAGGTTAGGTTAGGTTAGGTTAGGTTAGGTTAGGTTAGGTTAGGTTAGGTTAGGTTAGGTTAGGTTAGGTTAGGTTAGGTTAGGTTAGGTTAGGTTAGGTTAGGTTAGGTTAGGTTAGGTTAGGTTAGGTTAGGTTAGGTTAGGTTAGGTTAGGTTAGGTTAGGTTAGGTTAGGTTAGGTTAGGTTAGGTTAGGTTAGGTTAGGTTAGGTTAGGTTAGGTTAGGTTAGGTTAGGTTAGGTTAGGTTAGGTTAGGTTAGGTTAGGTTAGGTTAGGTTAGGTTAGGTTAGGTTAGGTTAGGTTAGGTTAGGTTAGGTTAGGTTAGGTTAGGTTAGGTTAGGTTAGGTTAGGTTAGGTTAGGTTAGGTTAGGTTAGGTTAGGTTAGGTTAGGTTAGGTTAGGTTAGGTTAGGTTAGGTTAGGTTAGGTTAGGTTAGGTTAGGTTAGGTTAGGTTAGGTTAGGTTAGGTTAGGTTAGGTTAGGTTAGGTTAGGTTAGGTTAGGTTAGGTTAGGTTAGGTTAGGTTAGGTTAGGTTAGGTTAGGTTAGGTTAGGTTAGGTTAGGTTAGGTTAGGTTAGGTTAGGTTAGGTTAGGTTAGGTTAGGTTAGGTTAGGTTAGGTTAGGTTAGGTTAGGTTAGGTTAGGTTAGGTTAGGTTAGGTTAGGTTAGGTTAGGTTAGGTTAGGTTAGGTTAGGTTAGGTTAGGTTAGGTTAGGTTAGGTTAGGTTAGGTTAGGTTAGGTTAGGTTAGGTTAGGTTAGGTTAGGTTAGGTTAGGTTAGGTTAGGTTAGGTTAGGTTAGGTTAGGTTAGGTTAGGTTAGGTTAGGTTAGGTTAGGTTAGGTTAGGTTAGGTTAGGTTAGGTTAGGTTAGGTTAGGTTAGGTTAGGTTAGGTTAGGTTAGGTTAGGTTAGGTTAGGTTAGGTTAGGTTAGGTTAGGTTAGGTTAGGTTAGGTTAGGTTAGGTTAGGTTAGGTTAGGTTAGGTTAGGTTAGGTTAGGTTAGGTTAGGTTAGGTTAGGTTAGGTTAGGTTAGGTTAGGTTAGGTTAGGTTAGGTTAGGTTAGGTTAGGTTAGGTTAGGTTAGGTTAGGTTAGGTTAGGTTAGGTTAGGTTAGGTTAGGTTAGGTTAGGTTAGGTTAGGTTAGGTTAGGTTAGGTTAGGTTAGGTTAGGTTAGGTTAGGTTAGGTTAGGTTAGGTTAGGTTAGGTTAGGTTAGGTTAGGTTAGGTTAGGTTAGGTTAGGTTAGGTTAGGTTAGGTTAGGTTAGGTTAGGTTAGGTTAGGTTAGGTTAGGTTAGGTTAGGTTAGGTTAGGTTAGGTTAGGTTAGGTTAGGTTAGGTTAGGTTAGGTTAGGTTAGGTTAGGTTAGGTTAGGTTAGGTTAGGTTAGGTTAGGTTAGGTTAGGTTAGGTTAGGTTAGGTTAGGTTAGGTTAGGTTAGGTTAGGTTAGGTTAGGTTAGGTTAGGTTAGGTTAGGTTAGGTTAGGTTAGGTTAGGTTAGGTTAGGTTAGGTTAGGTTAGGTTAGGTTAGGTTAGGTTAGGTTAGGTTAGGTTAGGTTAGGTTAGGTTAGGTTAGGTTAGGTTAGGTTAGGTTAGGTTAGGTTAGGTTAGGTTAGGTTAGGTTAGGTTAGGTTAGGTTAGGTTAGGTTAGGTTAGGTTAGGTTAGGTTAGGTTAGGTTAGGTTAGGTTAGGTTAGGTTAGGTTAGGTTAGGTTAGGTTAGGTTAGGTTAGGTTAGGTTAGGTTAGGTTAGGTTAGGTTAGGTTAGGTTAGGTTAGGTTAGGTTAGGTTAGGTTAGGTTAGGTTAGGTTAGGTTAGGTTAGGTTAGGTTAGGTTAGGTTAGGTTAGGTTAGGTTAGGTTAGGTTAGGTTAGGTTAGGTTAGGTTAGGTTAGGTTAGGTTAGGTTAGGTTAGGTTAGGTTAGGTTAGGTTAGGTTAGGTTAGGTTAGGTTAGGTTAGGTTAGGTTAGGTTAGGTTAGGTTAGGTTAGGTTAGGTTAGGTTAGGTTAGGTTAGGTTAGGTTAGGTTAGGTTAGGTTAGGTTAGGTTAGGTTAGGTTAGGTTAGGTTAGGTTAGGTTAGGTTAGGTTAGGTTAGGTTAGGTTAGGTTAGGTTAGGTTAGGTTAGGTTAGGTTAGGTTAGGTTAGGTTAGGTTAGGTTAGGTTAGGTTAGGTTAGGTTAGGTTAGGTTAGGTTAGGTTAGGTTAGGTTAGGTTAGGTTAGGTTAGGTTAGGTTAGGTTAGGTTAGGTTAGGTTAGGTTAGGTTAGGTTAGGTTAGGTTAGGTTAGGTTAGGTTAGGTTAGGTTAGGTTAGGTTAGGTTAGGTTAGGTTAGGTTAGGTTAGGTTAGGTTAGGTTAGGTTAGGTTAGGTTAGGTTAGGTTAGGTTAGGTTAGGTTAGGTTAGGTTAGGTTAGGTTAGGTTAGGTTAGGTTAGGTTAGGTTAGGTTAGGTTAGGTTAGGTTAGGTTAGGTTAGGTTAGGTTAGGTTAGGTTAGGTTAGGTTAGGTTAGGTTAGGTTAGGTTAGGTTAGGTTAGGTTAGGTTAGGTTAGGTTAGGTTAGGTTAGGTTAGGTTA